>QRFJ01001836.1:0-97347 GCA_006176705.1 Cocos nucifera | reverse complement strand
TTTTCTCGTATTGTACGTGGATGACATCCTCCTTATTGAAAATGATATTCTCATGTTGACCACAGTCAAAATATGGTTATCTAAAGAATTCTCCATGAAAGACCTAGGAGAAGCATCCTTTATTCTAGGAATTAAGGTCTACAGAGATAGACCGAATATGATGCTAGGACTTTCACAAAAGATGTACATAGAAGAAGTGCTACAGAGATTTAGCATGGAAAACTCTAAGAGAGATTTGGTACCCTTCAGGCATGGTATTCATCTTTCCAAGAAGATGTGCCCTAGCACACCTGAGGAAATAGAACGCATGAGCAAGATCCCTTATGCTTCAGCAATAGGGAGCCTCATGTATGCCATGTTATGTACATGACCTGATATAGCCCATGCTGTGAGTGTCACGAGCAGATATCAGTCGAATCCAGGTGAAGAACACTGGACTTCTATGAAATGTATCCTTAAGTACTTAAGAAGAACTAAGGATATGTTGTTGGTCTTTGGTAATGGAGAACTCCAAGTCCAGGGATATACAGATTCGAATTTTATGTCCGATATAGATGATCGAAAGTCGACATCTGGGAGTCTGTTTTTGTGCAATGGGGGAGCTGTCAGTTGGAAAAGTTCCAAGCAGACAGTAATAGCAGATTCCATCATGGAAGTAGAATACATTGCTACATCAGAAGCTGCAAAGGAGGCATTCTGGTATAAGAAATTTGCCGCAGAGATCAGAGTAATGCCATCATATGCCATTCCTTTATACTGCGACAACAATGACGCCATAGCCCTTATTAAGGAGCCAAGGTCTCACCAAAAATCTAAGCACATCGAGCGGCGATATCACCTTATCCATGATTACCTCGAGAAGGGATACGTTGAGGTCAAGAGAGTCGACTCCGTAGACAATGTAGCGGATCCGCTTACAAAGCCATTGGGCCAACAGAAGATCGAAGCCCACCTTGAGAAGATGGGACATAGATTTATAACCAATTAGCTTTAGGTCAAGTGAGAGTTTGTTGGATATGTGTGCCTTGGAAGCCAGAATTGGCTGACACTTATAATACACTTCTAAAAGGCAAAATTATAATTTTGACTATAAATAATAAAATGGGTTATTTTCTATCACATATGTATATTTAGTGTCTATGATACATCTCTTGAGTTAATGGTAATGATAATTCTTATTTTCAAGAGTTGAAAATTTAAGATAAGGATTTTCATTATTAACTCATAAAATGCTTCTGACCGTAGGATCATCTTGAGGATGATGATTAATCCAAAAGGTTAGTGTACAATCATTTTTTTGTAGTAGATGAGTCTTGAGTCTATAGTATAGAGACATCGGGGTGAGAGTACAGGTACTCGTTAGAGAATGAGGGCACTGAGCGTGACCACCTCGAGTAGTCATAAGGAAGTCTACCTTCTCATCGATGATTGACTTGATGCTGCAGTGGTGTGTCTGATTCTTTGACCTGAGGTGTATCGGTAGTTCACCTTGAGGGTGTTATAGTTTGACTACACCATGACTCGGTCTCCTAGACATTCGAAATCCTAAGGTGTATGTTGGCTATAGCATGTTCATTGTAGGAATTGGATTATACCAAAATGGAATCTATCTACCTCGGTGGATGAGGAGCGGCCCTATGATAATCATGAGAATCAAGTCCATAAGCCCATGGCCATGGCAGAATGTGAAATAATAGAAAGAGTTTCTATTAAGGTTTTCACATTGGACTTGAATCGAATGATTAAATCATATGATAGAAATTAGGGTTTGACGAGTTCACCTTAACCCTAATTTGATCGGGGCTCAAGATAGAAGAACTTAATCACACAAGTAGCTGCACCAAGAGGTTCATTTTTAGTTTTGATGGGTTGCCACCATATACTGCTAGGTGTCACTAGTGGATTTTGGGAGCAACTAGAATGATTTTGATGATCGATCATTCTAGTTGTCTGAATCAAAAAGTTCTGATCCATCGAAAGAAGTTTCGATGATGTCGATGATGGAGATCATGACATGTCCCATTACCATATAGAACTGAACCTAACTGGGTCACACAAATAAGGGTTTGGATCTGGATATCATCAATTGGACTAACCCAGTTCAGTTGATTTGAATAAGATTCAATTAGGTTCAAGAAAATCATGCTAGCACACGATTGAGCCTAACATTCTCCTTTTTCTATCATAAAAGTTATCTCGACTGAGCTAAATGAGTTTGTGCTCACTCAGGTACCTTTACCTAGTCTGACTGGAGCTTGTCCAAGTCAGAAAAGGGTTGTCTTAATTTATGAGATAAATTTGAGACAACACCTGCCATTTTTCGTCACCTGCTAATTCTTATACTTTGACTTGGACAAACATTGATCTTTGATCCTTGGACATCTACCCATGTGTCATGCACTTATTGGAGAGTAGATAGGGGCTTGTCCCCTCTCTGGAAATTGAAAAGAAAGGGGCACACACCTTGGATGGCTTGTGCCTATGGATAGGGATGCTGGAGTCCCATACGGATGGGACTCCAGGTTGCTTGTTGGATTCAAACTAGGTGACCCTCACCTATAGACTTTGATCAGTCTTAGGCGCCACCTTAGGATGAATCCATGGGTCTCTCATCCTACCAATCAGATTTAGATCTGATTGAACGAAGCAACGTGATTGGCCGGGGTGATGCAGCACTGCATGGCGCAGTAGAGTCTATAAATAGATCCTATCTACGCCCACTTTTTAATAGAGTTCCTCTTAGCCCACGCCCCAAGGCTGCCCCTCTTCCTTCTCCATGCCAACATCTAACCCTCTCTCTCCTCCCCATGCCCAAGAAAGTTGTGTTCTTTAGATTAGTGCGAGTCAGGCAAGAAAAGACTGACGAAAAAGGAAGAAGGCAGCACTACTGCAGTGATGACAGGTGATCTTTAGAAGGTGTTTTGAAGATCCTCCAAATCAGATTTAGATCTAATTTTTGGAGAAAAGAAAGAAAAGAAGAAGATCTCCAGATCCAATCTGAGTGGATATCAGTAGAGGCTAGGCGCTTGCATGGCTAGATCCAGAACCTCAGAGCTTCCATAGGGTCATCAACGGATAATCAGATTATCCATGATCAAGGTAAAATTAATTTAATTTTAATTTAATTTAATTTTTTTTATTTATCAAATGTTAATATTAGATTTGAAAAGTGTCAGATCTGATTAGGATCTAAGAGAAAATTTTTGAAATATGCTTTTCGATCCAATCAGATCTGAATGAACCTGACCCAAGAAATTCAGGATTTCCCTTCAACTCTTTCTATTATTTCACTCTGCCATGACCATGGACTTATGGACTTGATTCTCATGATCATCATAGGGCTGCTCCTCATCTACTGAGGTAGATAGATCTCCTATCGATACAATCTAATTCCTACAATGAACATGCTATAGCCAACATACACCTCAGGATTCTGAATGGCTAGGAGATCGAGTTATGGTGTAGTCAAACTATAACACCCTCAAGGTGAACTGTCAATGCACCTTAGGTCAAAGAACTAGACACACCACTACAGCTTCGAGCCAGTCATCGATGAGAAGGTAGACTTTCTCATGACTGCTTGAGGTGGTCACACTCAGTGCCCTCGTTCTCTAACGAGTACCTATATTCTCGCTTTGGTGTCTCTACACCATAGACTCAAGACTCATCTTTTCTAAAGAAGTGATTGTACACCAACTTTTTAGATCAATCACCATCCTTATGATGATCCTACGGTCGAGAGCATTTTATGAGTTGAAAATAAAAATTCATGTCTTAAATTTTCAACTCTTGAAAATATGAACTATCATTACCATCAACTCAAGGGATGTATCACAGATACTTTTAAATATACATTATGATATAAAATAATCTATTTTATTATTTATAGTTAAAATTATAATTTTGCCCTTATATGTGTATTATAAGTGTCAGCCAATTCTGGCTTCTAGGGCACACATATCTAATAGATCACCTATAGATGTTGGATGCTTGCATGGCTCCAAAGGCAACAACGGATTCAACCACAGAGTTCTCGACCCATGCAAAGGTAAGAGATTTGATCTCTTGGTGACTTAGATGCAATCTAGGATTAAATCTAGAATTATTCTAGATCTAGGTATTGATATGATCAATACCACTTATGATTAATTTAATTTTAGATTTATATTTACATCATTACATGTTATAGATCCTTGATGTAGGATTTTGTAATTTGATTACATGCATTTATAGATTAAATAGTTTAATCTATGTCTTCCACTGCTTTTTATGTCGAAAAATTTTGAAATCTATGCATGAAATCCTGCATGTTTCCTATCAGTGGTATCAGAGCATCTAGGTTCTTTTATAACATGTTTATGTATGCTTTAGATTAAATCTAAAAATTAAAATTAATTAAAGATCGCACATACTGCCATAAGGTTGTCCTGTTGTAAGGTTAACCCCTTATAATGAAAAGATTGTCCTAGTATGTGCTGATCTGAATTAAAATCATAAATTATTTAGATTAGATCTAAGAAAATTTATGATTTAATTTTTTAATTTAAATCTAAAATTTAATAGATATTAGATCAATTTTAGATTATTTAGATTAGATCTGAATAATATCAGATTGCACATACTGCATAAGGTTATCCTGCTATAAGATTTATCCCTTACAGTAGAAAGATTGTCCTAGTATGTGCTGATCCGAGAAACTTAAATCATAAATATGTTAGATGAGATCTAAAGTAATTTATGATTTATTTTTAAATTTTAAATCTAATTTTAAATGAATTTATGATCTGATCCATCATGATATATTTTATGTTTAGATCTAGATCCTCTTATTGCATATGTTGATATGTAATTTTTTGTTTTGAATCTAGAATGTATATGTATGACATATTTGTTTTGTAATTTAAATTAAATGCGAACTTACTTTCTATAAAATTCTAGATTTGAAATCCTAGGACATGAATCTGAAATAATTAAAACAAATCATGATCTAAAACCATATATATATTGAATATGATTCAATGTACAATTGTGAAAATGTTTCAAACAATAAAATCAGAAACTAGTTCTGAGACTCCATAAATCCTAAACTCATAAGACTTGAACTTAATTGAGAATTAAGTGATTGTTTAGGATCTAGGTTTGTGATTTGAAGATCCTAAGATAATTTCATAAAACATGGGTTAAAGAGATAATGGGTTAGCTTTGATCAGGTCCTTAACTGGGTTAGACCTAGGGTTAGATTAAATATGAACTTAGTTAAGAAATTGATCAAATCTAATTAATAGTTAATTAGGATTAGACCATTTCTATAGATCACTTGAATAGTTGTAGTTGATCAAAGTCCATAAATCTAACAAATGGATGCTGATCATGGCTCAATAGTCGAGCCTGGGTCTTTAGACAGACCAAATCAAAACTGATAAATCAATTGGTGTCTAAGGTAAGTTTGGCATCCCAGATCAGTGGTTTTTAATTGGCAGTCTGCTTACCTGGCCATTTCTGATGATGTCTAAGGCAAGCCTTGGCAACCCCTCCACCAATCTCACTTACCTGACCAATGTGGTTAATCAAGTTTTGATTAGGTTGCTCATTGATTCATGCTATCCCATGTCACATAGAAAATCAGTGAGACTAATTTTATTCAGTGAGACTTGAATTTAGGTGCCCATGGACCATAAATTGATCCTAGTCCTCATCAGTGACTTGAAAAGTCAGTAGGAGGACTTGACTTGGTGAAGTCAGTGAGAGCAAATTGGTCCATGTCCTTTCTATTATCCTTAAATCACTAATAATTTAAATTCTCTAAAATTATTAGGTTCTTAAAATGATAAAGTTATGGGGATAACTGGAGTCATAGCCTTCCCATTAAGGTGTTTGATAATGGATCCATTAACTCAATAATCATTGGAGGCCCAAAGGCCTTGGTGCTTGTTGACTAATGAAATTATCATCCATCAATATGACGAACTTGGAATGTGTCTCTCTAATGATGGTTGGGTTGGCCAACCAAAGTTGGGCCTAATCATTCATTGGTTGGATGCACCAAGTATGGTCATGTTAATGGTTGGACCTAACTGGACCCTTTTCTGAGAAGGCCAAAGCCAACTGATCAGGGCCTGGGGCAAAATTAAAATTACTAAAAATTATTTGGAGAAATAATTGGTTATGAACCTACCCTTAGATGTACATGGGTGGGCCAACCAAAGTTGGGCTCGTGTGCAGTCTATGTGGATTCTAGTACCTACTAGAAAATTAAAGTAATTCTTCGAATTGGAGGTAGAGACTACCAGTTCGAATAAAATAGTGGAAGAACCTTTAGACTAAAGTTGAAGTCTTTAGGCTTAAAATGATTCATATACAATAGGTCATTATTCTCTATTAAGGCTAAATCCTAATTACTCCTATCACTATTAGACAGTGAAGACTTATGGATCCAACTTCGATAATTAGTATCAAAAGTTAAATATTGATTCAGCGGTACGAATGGATTTGTGTTGGGGTTTCTGAGTTCAGTCAAAATAATTAGTCCAAGGTTAACCCAAATCAGGCATAGTACTTCTAATATCTAAAACAGAGTCATAGGAAGAAGATTTGTCTTGCTTTCCTTAACCACAATAGGCTAAACAAGAGAAAGGAGCAAAATTTGCTCAATAAAGACGTTATATGATAACACCTTAAAACTTCTCTATATGTAATTCTACTATCTGGGTATTAGATACCAGTGGTCTTATGCAATTCATTGCAAGGAATTTAAGGTAAGTGGAATACCTGTAGGGATAAATCTTGTTTCAATCCTAGCTTTAGGAATTGTCAGATTTTCAAAAGATGTTATTTTGAATAAATATCACCATCGTCCATCGTTTATGATAAATATGATCTCTGTTGGCCTTCTGGTTAAAGATGATTTAATTTATCAATGCAAAGAATTATTATGATATTATTATAAATAATATTATAATAATATATGAAAAATAAAAATGATATTTTACATCTATAGGCTTAGTGTAATATATATATTTAATAAATACATAGATTATGTCAGGAATGTCTATCAAGAATAGGATAAATGGGTTAGCTTGAGAGGAAAACCTCCAATATCAATGATTGATGAATCATTGATAGCCTGTGAAGTCTTATCTTCTTGGAAAGATGACAAAGTCATCCTTTTATTGGAAAAGGTGAATGAAGCTGATAACATTCTAAGTCTCATACATAGTGATATATGAGGACCTTAAACTTAAGTGCCAAAGGAAGACATTAATATTTCATTACAAATGACCTATCTGGGCATGGGTACATCTGAGATGAATCATTTAAAATGTTCAAATAATTCAATAATGAAAAAAAAAAATAAACTGGATAAGGTATTAAACTCTTCGATCAGATCAAGGAGGCAAATACTTATTTAGTGAATTTGTGACATATCTAGGAGAGAATAGGATTATCTCTCAGTGGATTTTTTTTCGAAACATAGTGTATCTAAAAGAAGAAATTGAACTTTATTAGACATGGTTCAATTCATAACAAGGTATACTCGTCTGCCTGTTACAGGGTTGTGCTCTTGTGACTATTTTTTTTACTCTAAAAATTTATACCAAGTTAATTTGTCGCATTGACTCTATATGGGATATGGATCGAGCATAGACCTAGACTCTCTCACTTTCAAATTTGGAGTTGATCAGCCTATGTCGTATATTTGCACATAGATAAACTTGGATCCTGGCCCAATAAGTGTTTAAGGGTTATTAATTCTGCTATGCTAAAAAACATAAGATGTTCATCAGCAGTAGGACATTTTTTTTGGAAAGAAGTTTCTTAGAAAAGGAAATGATGTTTATCAAGTTGAACTTATAAAAGTTTGACTGGTAGAAAAGAATTGACGTTATCTGATAAACCTACAGAATCGGATTTGATCAAATCAAATTCGGAGCCCATTAAAGTATCACCTTTAAGGAGATCCGGTAAAGTACTGCATTAACTAGATAGATACTTCAGTGTCTAGGTCCGAAATAGCAATCATGTTGAGCTCGATGAGAACAACAAGGATCCGATCACCTATAAGGATATAGTGTAGTGGCTTGATTCTGAGAAGTAGCTATGAGCCATATGATTCAAATTGAAGTCTATGAAAATCAATAGTGTATGGAAATACTAGTTGATCACCTGAAGGGATAAAATCCATTGGATGTGAATGGAATTTTCAAAAGGATCAGAGTAGCACGTAGATGGGAAGGTAAAGGACCTATAAAGCCCGTCTGAGTATCATCTTAGAGTTCGAACATACGTTCTGAACGTATATCTTAGTTATGAACAAAGACAAACCCTGTACTTATTATTGGGCAAAATGTTTTGTAGTGTTATTACTTGTGATGTTTGAGGATGAAATTATCTTAATTCGGAATAGCCTTCCAACATTGCAAGGAATAAAAGTTTAGCTCTCATCTTATTTATCCATGTACGAGATTAGACATGGTATACTCACTAGAGGTAGTGAGCAGATACTAGTCTAATCCAAGTAAGAGCCACTGAAGAATTGTATAGACAATCCCAAAGTATTTAGGAAATACTAAGGTTCAATAACTCAAATATGGAAGTATTGACTTAAAATATATGAATGTTTTGATTTCAATCAGAATAAGATGACAATAAGAGAATGTTGACTCATACCCTAATTGTAGAAGCAATCTACTGGAAAGGTTTCAAATAGGATACTTAAGCCTATTCAGTTAGTGATGTAGAGTACATTGTGACATATGATGCTGTTATGTAAGCTGTGTAGTTACTGAGGTTCAATTGCAGGTTAGGAGTGGCACCCTCTACCCATGGTCCGGTCCTATCATAGCACTAGAGCTATAGCTCAGGCTAAAGAATCGAAGGACCAGCATATTCTGCATCATTTTCATCTTAGATATTTGATATGGGTGATGTCGATCTTTAGAAGATCAATGTAAAAGAAGAACTTAACCGATCCATTTGCTAAGGCCTCGAAACTAAGGAGTTCTACGAACTCAAGTGGAAGATAGGATATTTGATATCATTTTGATTGGCTTTAGTCTAAGTGGGAGTTGTTGGAAAATATATTCTAAAGCCAATCATCTAAGTAGTAGATGATTGGAATTAGTATATAAATTATCTAATAATAATAGTAATTTGGTTGTTTCATTATAAAAGTTCTATCTTTCTTAAATGAACTTCTAAATTATGATGAAGTCCTTAGAACCACATTCAATCGATAAAGGAGGATTTATTGGATGGTTCTTAAATTGTTCATGATCAAATTATAAGTTATTAACAAGGATGATAACTTATCGAGTGTAGATCGCTATATGCCATATGCGTTGGTTGTCCTCATAACCAAGTGGTGTGGAGACATTAGTATGGCATCCAGGTGAGATGTAGGAGTACATCTACACTGAACATGACCAATGTAGCACTCTACTATCAAGAGTAGCTAGCTAAGCCCAATGGGTATAAGTGTCCCTCCAATTTGAGATCGTATGGTGACTTGTGAGCAACTCATTGTACTTTGGTGCTCGACTGCCTGTATTTCTAATATAGGTGATGGAAGGTTTCTGGGTATAGTCAAGCACTTGTAGAGTCGGTGTGTGAGTCAAGATAAGATTGACTACTCCTAATTAACTTCAGAAAGAGAATGTCTTGCTGTGTTTTAATTTAGCAAAACCTAGGCTTGGGTAGCCCTCATGAGGTGTCATGGGATTTGCAAAATTTTGAGACACAATAGAGATGACTTGTATGAGTATTTGATAGCATACTCAAAGTCGTCTTAAGCATTATTGGTCATAGAGATGATTTATACAGTAACCATGGGCCAGGGTTCTATGAATGTTGCTTTGCATACATTCGACCTATTTAGACATCGGAAATCATTGCTAGATGGTAACTTCGATTGGTACAAAAATTGGTTCCTATGCTACCGACATAGGTTCAAATCTATGAGGTCATACACATTAGAGCTTATAACCTGATCGGATGGTTAATGGATGATTGAGAATCATTTCGAGGTCAAACATTTAATATGATTGATGTTTGACCTAATGCAAATGTTACAGGAGGATCAATTAGCAATGAAATTGCTAATTGGCTCAATTTGATTGAAAAATTAGGCTGAGATTAAGTCTAATTAAATTAAATTTAATTAAAATTAGTTTAAATTTAATTAGATTAAGTTTAATTGGTTTATTGGATAAGCCAATTATAAGGGAAGAACAATTCCTTATTTGACTAGGACTTGGGTGCACCTGATTGATTTAGGATTTAAATCAGATTAAATATTGATTTAATCTAATTTAATTGAGCCCTAGTTAGACTAGGATCATCATTAATTAGATTATATTTAATCTAATTTAAATAAAATTTAAATTTGGTTTAAAATAATTTTGACCTAGTCAAACAAGAGGAGTCTCAGTTGGACTGGGACTCTCTCTCTTTCACTTGCACCTAAGAAAGCCCATGCCATATTTTAATTCTAAATTTTTTTCTATGATTTCCGCATACCATTATCTTAGGAATTGGATTTAAATTTGATTTGGTCAAAATTAGAAGAAAGTTGAAAATTGTTTCCTACTTGGAAGAGTCCTCTTTGACCTAAACTCTTCCCTCCTCTTGTGTGCCCACTTTTCCCACGACTCTAATATTATTTCCACCCTCTCTCCCTTTCTTTAGGGCATTGGTTTTCTATTTCACACACCAAAAATCAAGGGAGGGGCATCCATAGAAGTCCTCCTTTGACTAGGTTTTGACGTAGTTTTGCAATATAAAGGGGACGCCTCTTTCTTTGACCATAGAGGATGTAAAAAATTTTAAAAAAATCATAAAAAAATAGAGGAAAAGGAGGAGATGGCATGGAGGATTTGTACCCCCAATATTTATGGAGAAGAGCCCTCAATTAAGATATCAAAGGTTGATATCTTGAAGAGACAAGGTAAGAGAAGATTGTCTTCTCTTATATTTTTCTTTTATGTTTCTCTCTTTCTATTTTATTCATGATTTTTATATGATAAAAATTTGAGAGAAAGAGAGGAAGGGCTTGAGGAAAGATGGCACCAAGATTCTTAAAGAAAATATCTTTATCTGGATATCAATCATTGATGTCTTGAAGGCACAAAGGTAAGAGAAGATTATCTTGTCTTTATTTTTTTTTTTGAGTATCTTCTTCTTCATTTTATTTGTGAGATTTTTATGAGAAAAATTTTAGGGTGTGAGATCTAGAAAAATAGAAAAAAATCTAGAGGAGAAGGTTTTCTCTGAACCTAGCGTAATAGATGTTTTCAGGACATCAACCGTTGACGTCCTGAAGGAGAAGATTTGTCTTCTCCTAAGGTTTATTCCATATGTCTATTTATTTCTGATTTATAAGAGATCCAAGGGTTGGATTCCTTCCTTATTTCTTTTCATGTTCTTCATCTCTTGGAGTATCCAAGAGATCCAAAGAATATGTATTTGATTAACCATTAGGAGGGATCTACGAGAAGCTATCACTTCGAGCGGATTTTTGTTTGACGAACCTCTAATCTATGTTGTAGCTTTGTGTGGATCACCTGTAGAGGTCGGATGCTTGTGCGGCTCTAAAGACAATAATAGATTCAATCACGGAGTTCTCGACCCATGCAAAGATAAGAGATCTGATTTCTTGGTGACCTAGATGCAATCTAGGATTAGATCTAGAATTATTCTAGATCTAGGTATTGATATGATCAATACCACTTATGATTAACTTAATTTCATATTTATATTTGCATCATAACATGTTATAGATCCTTGATGTAGGGTTTTATAATTTGATTATATGCATTTGTAGATTAAATAGTTTAATCTATGTCTTCCATTGCTCTTTATTTCAAAAAAAATTTGAAATCTGTGCATGAAATTCTGCATATTTTCTATCAGGTGTAGACTTCAAACATCAGTCAATGAAGTAGAAAAAAAGCAGTTTTGCACTAGAAAGGTAAAAAATCAAAATGCATGAGGTCGACAAGCTTCTTAAGATGGGATTCATTCGAGAAGTGCTTTATCCAAACTGGATCGTAAATGTTGTTCTTATTAAAAAGGCAAATAGCAAATGGAGGATATGCATAGACTTCATAGATTTAAACACAACCTGTCCAAAAGATAGCTATCATTTTTCCTAGGATTGATCAACTGGTGGACGCGACCTCGGGCCATGAACTCCTCACCATCATGGATGCTTTCTTTAGATATAATCAAATTCGAATGGCACCACAGGATGAGAAGAAGACTGCTTTTATTACTAACTGTGATCTTTATTATTATAGGATCATATCCTTCGGACTTAAAAATATAGGTGCGACATACCAGCGCCTAGTGAATAAAATTTTTAAGGAATAGATCGGCCACAACATGGAGGTCTATGTAGATGATATGCTGGTTAAAAGCTGATCTATATCAAATCACATTGCCGACCTTGAGGAGACCTTCGGTACCCTTCAAAAGTATAAGATAAAGTTGAATCCTACCAAATGCGCCTTCGAAATAACCTCGAGGAAGTTTCTAGGATTCATGGTGTCAAGCTGCAGCATCAAGGCCAACCTAGAGAAGATTCGTGCCATCTAGGAAATGACCATCCCAAAAATAATAAAAGAAGTTCAATGCCTCATAGGCAAGGTGGTGGCTTTGAATTGCTTCATATCAAGGTCTGTGGAGCATTGCATCCCTTTTTTCCAAGTGCTCAAGCAGCCCAAGAACTTCAACTGGACTCTCGAATGTCAACAAGCCCTTAGAGAATTGAAGAACTATCTCAGCTCACCCCCACTACTAGCCAAACCAGAACCTGGAGAAGAGCTATCCTTGTACCTTGCCATATCTCCTATAGCCATAGGAGCCATACCGGTTAGAGACGAAGCTAAAGTTCAAAAGTTGATCTACTATATAAGCAGAGTTTTGAGGGATGCAGAAATAAAGTATACCAAATTAGAAAAACTAACATATACCTTGTTGATTATAGCCAGAAAGCTTCGACTTTATTTTTAGGGGCACACAGTTACCCTCCTCACTGATCAACCCATTAAGGTGGTTCTTCATCATCCCGATACCTCCGAAAGAGTGGCAAAGTGGGTGATTGAGCTGACCTAATTTGACATCTATTTTCAACCTCAGCCATCAATTAAAGCTCAAGGACTGGCCGATTTCATAGTAGAATGTACCATTCTGGAGGAGATTAAACCAATGCACCAAGAAGTTCCGATCCTGGCTCCCCTGAAGAGAAGGATGATCTTTCTAAAAACTCCTTGGTATTGTATGTGGATAGTTCATCCAGTTCATCTGGGGTAGGTGCGGGTTTAATCATCATCAATTCGAAAGGAGTTGTAGTGGAGTATGCATTATGCTTTGACTTTTCCACCACCAACAACGATGTAGAGTATGAAGCTCTACTTACGGGGCAAAGAATAACCAATGAGCTAGAAGTATGGCATCTGAAGGTTTATAGTGACTCTCAGCTAGTGGTTGAGCAAGTCAATTGCTCCATTGAAGCCCAAGAGAAAAGTATGAAAATGTACTTGAAAAGAGTGAAGAACTTAAGTTTGGCCTTTGATAATTTTGACATCCAGCAGATCTCCAAGACGGACAACACCAAAGCCGACCTCCTTTCAAAGCTAGCCACTTTGGCTCCAAACAAACTACCAAAAGAGGTCCTTTTAGATGTCCTGCAACATCTAAGTTCGGAAGAACCCCTGGTAATAATGCAAGTTAATCATGAGACCAACTGGATCGACCCATTAACTACTTATCTCAAGAAAGAAATTCATCCCAGAGATCATAAAGAAGCTCAAAAGTTATGAAATCAAGCTTTCCGCTACATCTTATATGAAAATAAGTTGTACAAGAGGTCATATTCATTACCACTCCTCAAATGTCTCCGACCTTTAGAAGCCGACTATTCCTTGAGGGAAGTTCATGAAGAAATTTATAGAAATCATCTAGGGGCGAGATCTATATCATATAAATTACTCTATTAGGGGTATTATTGGCCAACAATGCACCAAGATGCGATGGATTATGTATGAAAATATGACAGATGTTAGAGAAATACAAACATTCAGAGATAGCCGACATCATAGCTCACACCATTGACTACCTCCTGGCCATTCGTGCAATGGAGGATGGATATACTTGGACCTTTTTCCATGGCATCTGAGTAGCGAAAGTTCCTACTGGCGGCGGTAGATTATTTTACTAAATGGATTGAGGCCGAACCTTTGGCAAAGATCACTAAAGCCAAAGTGTAGGACTTCATCTAGAAGTCAATTATTTGTAGGTTTGGTCTACCTTGAATGCTAATCACTAATAATGGGCATCAATTCATAGGTGCAAAGTTCGCTGAGTTCTATGAAGATCTGAATATATCTCATCACTTCACATCAGTAGCTCATCCATAAGCAAATGGTGAGGTAGAAGTAACTAATAGAACTTTACTTCAGAAGATAAAGGCTAGGCTTGAAAGAGCAAAAGAAATCTGGGTGGATGAACTCTACCACGTGCTCTGAACTTACAAAACCACTCCAAGGCTGCCAACAGGAGAAACTCCTTTTGCATTAGCTTTCGGGGCAAAGGCAGTCATCCCTATTAAGCTTGAACTTCCCTCAACACGAGTAGAGGCCTTCAACGAACAAAGCAACTCACAGGACCTTAGAGCCTACCTTGATCTGCTAGAGGAGAAGTGAGAGAATGCTCAGATCCGGATGGTGGCCTACAAGCAGAACATAGCTTGCTACTACAACTCAAAAGTCAAAAGCAAGACATTCAGAATAGGAGATCTTGTGCTCCGGCAAGCAAATATTTCACAACCGCCAAATCAAGGAAAGCTCGCACCAAACTGGGAAGATCCTTATGAGGTGCTGAAAATCATCCAACCAGGAATATATTACCTAAAAGAACTCAAAGGATCAATGCTCCTCCAACCTTGAAATTTGAAAAATCTATGAATGTACTACCAGTAATTCTGCCTTAATAAAATTTCTTTACTTCAATATTTTCATTTCTTGACTTAAAATCATATGATGATAGAAAACGACTCAACCAAACTTCACCTATAAACAAAGACTAAGACCTCCAATTTTTTAAGACAAGAGGAGGGGAGAGGCCCTTTTAACGATCTTTTGTGCCCTTATGACTTTGTTAGGGATAGGAGGAGGACTTCATCCTAACAAAGGATGGCGAACCCCATCAAGAATAGGAGAAGGATCTCATCCTGACAGAAGGACAAAGATAGGCCAACCATGTCAGGAATAGAAGAAGAATCTCATCCTAATATGGATGAAGATCTCTAATTATTTAAGACAGGAGGAGGGGAGAGGCCTTTACAATGACCATTTTGTGCTCCTATGACTTTGTTAGGGATAGGAGGAGGACCTCATCCTAACAAACAAAATTCAACCCCATCAGGAATAGGAGGAGGAGCTCGTCCTGACAAGAGGACAAAGATAGGCCAACCATGTCAGGAACAGGAGGAGAATCTTATCCTGACATAGATGAAGACCTCTGATTATTTAAAATAGGAGGAAAGAGATCCTTACAACAGCCCTTTTGCATCCCTATGACTTTGCTAGGGATAGAAGGAGGACCTCATCCTAACAAAGAATGGACAACCTCATCAGGAATAGGAGAAAGATCTCATCCTGACAGGAGGACAAAGACAGGCCAACTGTATCAAGAATGGAAGGAGAACCTCATCCTGACATGGATGAAGACCTCCGATTATTTAAGACAAAAAAGAGGGAAGAGGTCCTTACAACGGTCTTTTTGTGCCCCTATGACTTTATTAAGAATAGGAGGAGGATCTTGTCCTAACGAAGAAAGGCACATCCCATCAGGAACAAGAGGAGGATCTCATCCTGATAGAAGGATAAAGATAGGCCAACCATGTTAGGAATAAGAGGAGAATCTCATCCTGACATAGATGAAGACCTTTGGTTATTTAAGATAGGAGGAGGAAAGAGGCCCTTACAATGGCCCTTTTGTGCTCCTATGATTTTGTTAGGGATAGGAGGAGGACCTCGTCCTAACCAAGAAAGATCAACCCCATTAGAAAGAGGAGGATCTCATCCTGACAGGAAGACAAAGACAAGCCAACCATGTCAGGAATAAGAGGAGAACCTCATCCTGACACGAATGAAGATCTTCAATTATTTAAGATAGGAGGAGAGAAGAGGCCCTTACAATGATCCTTTTGTACTCCTATGATTTTGTTAGGAACAGGAGGAGGACCTCACACTAACAAAGAAAGATCAATCCCATTAGAAATAGGAGGAGGACCTTGTCTTGATAGGGAGACAAAGAAAGGCCAACCATGTCAGGAATAGGAGGAGGACCTCATTCTGACACGAATGAAGATCTCCGATTGATTAAAATGGAAGGAGGAGAAAGGCCCTTTCAATGATCCTTTTGTACCCCTATGATCTAGTTAGAGACAGAAGGAGAACCTCATCCTAACCAAGATAAAGACCAACCCCATTAGGAATAGGAGAAGGATCTTTCTCTGATAGGAGAATAAGGAAGGCCAACTGTATCAGAAATAGGAGGATCTCATCCTAACATGGATGAAGATCTCTAGTTAATTAAGACAGGAGGAGGTGAGAGGTCCTTTCAACGATTCTTTTGTGCCCCTATGATCAAGTTATGGATAGAAGGAGAACCTCATCCTAACAAAGATAAAGGTCAATCCCATCAGGAATAGAAGGAGAATTGCATCATGATAGAAAGATAAGAAAGGCCAACCATGTCAAGAACAGGAGGAGAACCTCGTCCTGACATGAATGAAGAGCTTTGGTTGATTAAAGCAGGAAGAGGGAAAAGTGAAAAGCTATGCAAACACATAATTAAGATGAAGTTGTCAAAATAATATTTTCATTAAAACCAAGAGTTCAATATATGGGGAGGTCTATAAGATTGGTTATAAAAAAAGAAAAAAGAAGAAGTCAAAGCTCTATTCATAGTTGGACTTCGGATTATCCGCCTCGGCCAACACCGAAGACAACTTCAAGTCTTGATCTTCTCTTCAAGCACCCGCCAAACTGTCAAGCTTTCACTCAGTAGCTTCTTATGCCTCCACAAGTCATCCTCAACTTTTCTTAACTTCTTTCTTAACACAACCAACTCGATCTCAGCATCCTTCACGGTGTCCTGCTGGTAGATCATCTACATCTTTAACTCATGAACCTCCTTTAGGCTATTCCCGAACAAGGTGGACTAGTCCTCCAGAGAACTCCATAAGGATAGGACCTCCACTGAGTCTTTGCTAGAGCTAGCCTACATCCCTTTGGACAATTATTGTCGAAGATGTGCAATCTCATCATTGGCCCTTCAGAGCTTTTCCTTGAGATCAGCGACTTGGCCACACCAGTCGCATTTGTATTCATTATAAAAATCCTCCACTGCTTATAATTGACTTTGGAGCTTGGAGAACTTCTTTGTCCAGTCCCAATCGTACTCCTCCCAACTGGTTGACCATGTTGAGTTTCCTTCAAGTAACCAAATCTTTTCTTGCATGGCCCTCAGCTTGACTTCTAGAGAACTCACTTTGGCTATTAGCGCCCATGCCTTATCGCTACCAAGCTTCTTCACCTATTCCAGCTCTTCTATTAGATGGCACTTTTTATTGATATAATCCATAGCACCCTTTCTATGGACTTGGCGAAGGCGAATAACTTTAATTGTAGCCTTGGAATAATGTTTCTTCAATTTTCGAAGCTCATCCTCTATTTTTTTCTAATTTCTTCATAGCTTGATGAGCTTCCCTCCTTAGGCTTTTTACGTGAGCCTTCAAGGGAACATCCTGAGGAAGGGGTTTGGCTTCGATAGGAGACTGCACTCGAAGCATGAAAGTATAACCACATGGATTCCGCAGAACAAAAACTCATCTTCAAAATTGACTTCATTGATCAAAATATTTTTAATATAAGGAGAAAAAAATGAAAAAAAGAATACAAAAGTAGGAGACCTCAGACCTCCGAAGGAATAGTAGAAGAGTATGGTGCAGCCTCAGTCGGTGCGGGCCCTTCAATGATGGCGGAAGTAGGAGAGGTTGGAGGTGTGATGGAAGCTATAGCTTGATGAGTGGAAGGTCGATCGAAGTGATAGATGGATCCACCGCCTCCTTAGAAGCTCCTTCATACAGGAAGTCACGGTTAAGCTCCGAAAATTTATTAGCCATCCATTCTTCACAGAGCTCGTAACCTTTATTGAAGGTCTCTTGATCGAATTTGACATTCAGATCCCTCATTTCAGAGGAGATCTTGAACTTTTCTATCACCTGGGCCACTGCCTCTAAGATCTGTGTAGAAATTTACTCCTTTAATTCAACAATCTTGACTTCAGCCCTTTTCCTTCGCTCTTCTTCCAAGTCCAAGGCAGCTTTTAGCTCCATTAATATTTCTTTTTCTTTATGGAGTGCTTCTTGGAGGATCTCGACCTCGGTAGATCTATCTTTGAAGGAACGGTCAACCTCGTCCCGCTCCCTAATAAGGCACTCAACTTCGGCCTAATGATCTTCTTGGGCCTTCACCAACTCTGACCTCAAGTGGTTCAGTGACCTGATGTAGCCCAATAGTTGATGGCCCGTCTAATCGAAAACACATGTATATGATGATAAGATAGGTTGTATGGGTGGGTAAATATCAAGAAAGCTAAAAAAAAAGAAGAAGGATGAGGTGACTACCTCGAGAAAGGATCCAAGCAAATCCCAGGCATGCTAGTCAATGTCAGCATCGATGATTCTGTCCACAACTTTGGGTATGATAAACCTATCAACCAAGCCTCTAACGACTTCATGATTGTTGAAGGGGTTCTTCCCTATTTCTTCATCGGAGCTATTGGGCCCATTATGGTGGACCTTCCGTTAAGACTTCCTTAGAGCCCTTTTAATCCTCTTCTTCCCTGCCTCTTTCTTCCTTCCAAGGGAAGGCTCTGGAACTTGGGTTTCAGTGGGAGGGCTCGATGGCATTAGAGGATCGGCCGCATCAGCAGCAGGACCGGACTCGATGGTGGGAGGAATTTCAACCTTGGGAGCAATTTTAGGGGTACCCATGATACTAATGTGAGCTACAGAGATCGGAATGTCGACCCTCGCTTTCTTCGAACTCTCACCCACTGCCTTTCCTTTTCTTTTATGGGTTGGGAGTCCCCTCGTAAGCATCTCGATCGTCCGAAGATCCACTTCTATAGTAAGAAAGATAAAAGTACAATCAAAAAGAAGAAAGCAAAGGAAGAGGAATAATCTACGACTTCCACCGTATATCTATTGGATTCAAGGGGCTGAGGTCAAGGTTGAACAAAGTTTGTTCTTCTATTAGCTCGGACACAAGAGGGGTTCAAAAATCCTTGATTTTGCTAACCAACTCTCGGTCCTCTTTTTCTAACCTCAGGGCTTGACGGATGGAATCTCTTAGGTTTTCTAGGGCGAAATGTAGGAACCAGATCTAGGGTTTTAGGATAGGATTAGATTTTGAAACTTTTCAAGATCAGGCAACAGAAGATTAAAATCAATCAAAATTAATCTATAATACCCTTGATCTAAGATTTTATTATATGATTATTGCATGGTATTTAAATTAAAAATTAAAAATTAAACAAGAATGTTGCCCAAATAGACAACCTAAGGAGGGGAGGGGGTGAATTGGATTTTCAAAAATTAAAATAGATATGTGTAGTGCTAAATGATTAAAACCTAAGTGAATCAAATGTAAGAGCAAATAGAAGATACAATTAAGAGCACACACACAAACAAAAAAATTTTATAGTGAATCGGTGCTCTTCCAGCACCTACATCTACTCCCCAAGCACACTCTTGGAAATTTTACTATAATCCCACAAGATTACAGTCAGATAGTTTTCTCAAGCTCACTATCCAAAAACTTAGTTTGTTTTTTTCTAGGTTCACCAACCACAATCCTTACAAGAATCAGATGAATCAATTTGAATAAACAGAGGAGAGAAAAAGTCCCAAATTATAAGTTTCAGTCCCTACTAAAACCAAGTACATGGAAAGAGAAAAAGGAATTTTACAACTCAAAATGCCCTTTTGAATGAGCAGAAAAGTTGTTCTTGCACTTCGTTGAAAGCTTCTTTGAATGTGTGGAGTTAATGCACTTAAGGATTCTTCAAAGCTTGAGAGAACAGTTTGATTGAAGATTGGGTATTTGTTCAAGAATAGAGCATGCTTTTCTTTCTCTTATTTTCCTCTTCTTTTGAAAAATAATCTTTCTTTCTTTTATATCTCTAGCATTTTTTTTTCTAGTGATGATTGAAGTTTAGAAAAAGCAAAATCTGACCATTGGAGAGCAGCAACTAGCCGTTGAAATGAGAAAAATCCAACCTGGAATGCCTCATCAAAAAGTTGTTGCCGTGTCTCGAGACCTCTTGATTTGTCTCGAGATGTCTCGCCAGGTTACAAGGCCTCTCGGATTGATCAGAAGAGCTCTCATCTTTAGTCGCATGAAAAATAACCTTTCTAAAAAAATGGCTCACCTGAGATCGAGACATCTCGATTCTGAACAAGACATCTCGCTGGAACCGTAAGACCTCTCGAGAATCCTACGAGACTTCTCGCTCTCAGAGCATAGAAACTGGGTTTCTGTCGCTTGAGATCAAGACGTCTCGAGATTCACTCGAGACTTCTCGAAACTGAGCCATAACTGCATTTGTTGCATGTCAGTCCACTCGAGAGCTCTCGAAAAATATTCAAGATGTTTCAAAGATTGCTCTAAGGCAATTTTAGGGGATTTGAATTTCATTTGATTTTCATTTTATGTCTTTCTTGTTTTGGTCAAAGAGCTCTCTTTCTTCTGATATTGGAATACTTAAAATAAAATATATTAGTAATCACTTACTTTAATGTTTGGTCATCATCAAAATCACTTAGGGGGTCAACAATCTCCCCCTATTTTATGATGATAAAATATTAAGCAAGCCATAAAAGAAATATAAGCAATGTATATCAAGAACTAATGAATGCAAAATTTTTGTGCTAAAGCTCTCCCTTAGTGTATGCTCTCATGAAATGAATAGGATTTGAATAACATTTTTTTCATTTTGTATTTGTTCATTTTAATCATTTCATTTTCTAAAAGTCTCTTTTTGTGAATTTATATTTTTTATTTGAATAATTATATATTTATATTTTTTATATTAGATTTAATTATACATTTGCATATTTCACCTTAATATTTCTCCTCCTTTTTGTCAGCATCAAAATCACAACAATAAGAGAATCAAAAAAAAAGATTGAATTAGGAGTGTTTAGGATGATGGAGGGAGACCAAAAAAAAAATCCAAAGAATATAAGATTAAATATTTTTATAGAGGATCACATACACCAAGTTCACCTCGAATTTTAGAGAATCTATCTTCACTTAGAGGTTTTGTAAAAATATCAGCTAATTGATTTTTAGTTGAAATAAATTCAAGCATAATGTTATTGTTTTGAACATGATCTCTAATGAAATGATGTCTAATTTCAATGTCTTTGGTTCTTGAATGTTGAACAGAATTTTTTGTCAGGTTTATGGCACTAGTGTTATCATATTTAATAGGTATCTTATTTTGCTTAATTCTAAAGTCTTCGAGTTATTGTTTGAACCAAAGTATTTGAGCACAGCAACTTCCCATAACAACATATTCGGCCTTGACCGTTGATAGTGCTACAGAGTTTTGCTTTTTGCTATACTAAGAGATCAAGTTCAATCCTAGAAATTAACAAGTGCCACTAGTACTTTTTCTATCAATTTTACATCCTCCATAGTCTGCATCAGTGTATCCAATCAATTCAATGGAAGATTGTTTTGAGTACCAAAGACCTAAGTTGTGTGTGTAGATCAAATATCTAAAATTTTTTTTAACAGCTAATAAGTATGATTCTTTAGGGTTAGATTGAAATCTAGCACACATGTACACACTAAATAATATATCAGACCTACTTGCAGTTAAGTAAGGATCCTATCATATCTTTGTAGAGATTTTTATTTACAATCTTACCATTCTCATCTTTGTCAAGTTTGCAAGAAGGGCTAATGGGTGTGCCAATTTTCTTTCCATTTTTTATGCCAAACTTCTTGAGCATCTCCTTGATGTACTTTGTTTGGCTAATAAAAATGCATTCCTTTGATTGTTTGACTTATAGTCCAAGAAAGAAATTCAGCTCTCCCATCATGTTCATTTCAAACTCACTATGCATCAACTTAGAAAACTCTTGATAAAAAATTTCATCAATAGCTCTGAATATGATGTCATCCACATATATTTGAACTACAAGAAAATCATTATTTTTTTTTTCAAAAATAGTGTGGTGTCTATACTTCCTCTGATAAAATCATTTTATAATAAGAATTTACTCAATCTCTCATACCAAACTCTAGGTACTTGTTTAAGTCCATAGAGTGCTTTATTTAACTTATATACATGATTGGAAAGTGAGTGATTTTTAAATCCGAGTGGTTGTTCTACAAATACTTCTTCAGCAATATAACCATTTAAAAAGTTGCTTTTCACATTCATTTGAAATAATTTAAAATTCATATAACAAGCAAAAGCAAGTAACAATCTTATAGCCTCTAATCTTGCTATAAGTGCATATATTTCATCAAAGTCAATTTCTTCTTCTTAATTATATCCTTTAGCAACTAATCTAGCTTTATTTTTTACAACATTATCATGTTCATCTAATTTATTCCTAAATACCCATTTTATACCAATTATAGGATGATTTATGGATCTATTTACAAGAGTCCATACATTGTTTCTTTCAAATTGGTTTAGTTCATCTTGCATGGCTAGCATCCAATTAGAGTTTTGTTTAGCTTCTTCTATGTTTTTAGGTTCTATTTGAGAAACAAATGCAAGGTAATCAAATGTATTCTTAAAAGAGGATCTAGTTCTTACCTCTTATGAAGGATCACCTAAAATCAATTCCTTTGGATGATTATGTGCATACCTCCACTTCTTTGGTAGATCTCTATGATCATTAGATGCTTCAATCTCAACATCCTTATCTTGTTCAATGATTGTTGTAGAGTTATCTTTGTCATGAATGATGTTGTCCCTTAAGTTTAGCTCCTTCATTTCATCTTCGAGAATTCCTATATCATCATCAAAAACATCTTCTTTTCTCGAAGAATGATTGTTAGCTTCATCAAAAATGACATGTATTAATTCTTCAACAACTAAAGATTATTTGTTGAAGACTCTATATGCTTTGCTAGATATAGAGTATCCAAGGAATATACCTTCATCTGCCTTAGCATCAAATTTGCCTAGATTATCTTTACCATAGTTATGAATAAAACATTTGCAACCAAAAATATGAAAATAATTAATATTAGATCTTTTTCCTTTTCAATGCTCATAAGGAGTTTTCTTTAAAATCGGGCAAATAGAAACTCTATTTAAGATATAACATGCTATGTTAATGACTTCAGCCTAAAAGTATTTGGATAGATTTTCTTCACATAACATGGTATGGGCCATATCAACTAAGGTTCTATTCTTTCTTTCAACAACTCCATTTTGTTGAGGGATTCTAGGTGCTGAAAAATTATGTTCTATGCCATGTTCAATGCAAAATTCTTCAGTGTTTGTTTTCAAATTTTGTGCCATGATCACTACGGATACATACCACAGTAGAGTTCTTTTCATTTGTTATTTTCTTGTAAAACTTTAAAAACAATGAAAATACTTCATCTTTGTGAGCTAAAAGTAGAACCCAAGTGAAATGAGAATAATCATCAATAATTACTAGACCATACTTCTTTCCTCCTAGGCTTGTGGTCCTAGTAGGTCCAAACAAATTCATATGAATCAATTCAAGAGGCCTAGAAGTTGAAACTATATTTTTGGATTTGAAACTCCCCCAAGCTTGTTTTCCAAATTGGCAAGCATCATAAACATGATCAATTTGAAAATTTAGTTTTGGTAGCCCCTTAACTAAATCTTTATTATGCAATTTATAAAGAGTATACATGCTAGCATGACCTAATCTTCGGTGCCAAAGCCAACTAGTTTCTTTTATATTAGCATTCATTGCATCTAGTCATTGGCCACTCTTCATGGCTATTTCATCAAGATTCACCATGTAGATGTTCCCACACCTAAATCCAATGAATTTTAAACTATCATCCAAGGAACTAGATACTTTACACAAAGAAGATTCAAATGAGACTTTAAAACCTCTATTACATAGTTGACTAATACTAAGAAAGTTATATTTTAAATTATCAACTAATAATACATTATCTATAAAGGTCGAAGGAGTAATCTGAATTTTACCATAGGCAATTATTTTATCTTTGCCATTATCACCAAAGATGACCACTCTCCCTTCCTTTCTTTCTAGGATGATGAATTGTTGCTTGTCACCCGACATATGCCTTGAGTAGTCGCTATCTAAATACCAATCCATTTTGATCCTTGGGCTGCAAGGCATTCCTGCACAAACAATCAAGTGATAGTTTTAGGTACCTAAGTCTTCTTAGGTCCTTTAGGGTTAGTAGACATGGTTCCTTTTGAAACCCAAATGCTTTTAACATGCTTTTTATTAACTCTTCTAGTATTGCATTCAAAAGCCTTGTGTCCTACCTTTTTGCATTTAAAGCAAATGTTATGAGAAGTGCTATTAGTGATGGGTGCAGTGAAGAAATTTTTTAGAAACTTGGTTTTATTTTTGGGTTTATATCCTAGTCCAGCCTTATCATAAACTCCTCTTTGACTATTTAAAATCATTTACAATTTTTTAGAACTACAAGTAAATTTATCAACTAAAGGCTTTAATTTATCCAATTCATCCTTTAGGATTTTATTTTCTTCTTTTAACTTATTGTGGCTACTAATTATCTCTTCCTTTTCTTATAAGAGTGTTTGAGTCATTTCCTTAAGATTTCTATTTTTTGAGCTTATCTTTTTGAATTCTTTCATCAAATCATAAAAAGCATCTTGAAGCTCATCAAAGGTAAAATCTGAATCAAAAGTGGAGGATACCTCATCATCTTGTGCCATAAAATACAAGTTTGCTTCATTTTGATTTTCTTCCTCCGTGCTTGACTCGTTGCTATTGCTCCAAGTTGCAAACATGGCTTTCTTTTTTGTTCTTTTTGGCCCCTTCTTCAACAGAGGACATTCAGCCCTAAAATATCCTGGCTTCTTGCATTCAAAGCAAGTGGGTTGATCTCTCTCTTTTTTTTTCTTTCTTTCTGCTGGCTGCTTCTCTAATGAAGTTTCTCTTCTTGAATCCTCATCTTCTTCTTTTCATAAATTTCTTCAATTTTTTGATCACCAGGGCCATGTCTTCATCATTTTCCTCACTAATGGATAGATCATCTTCTTCTTCATCAGCCATGGATTTTAGCACTATTGTTTTCTCCTTCTTGTTGTCTTCCTCATTGTGCCGACTCATGGCTAGCT
This sequence comes from Cocos nucifera, assembly GCA_006176705.1. Lineage (NCBI taxonomy): Eukaryota > Viridiplantae > Streptophyta > Magnoliopsida > Arecales > Arecaceae > Cocos > Cocos nucifera. The sequence continues at coordinate 71,925 of QRFJ01001836.1, read as the reverse complement.
TATGTATCATCAAAGATCCAATGAGCTCCTCTAGTGGCAATGTGTTTAGATCCTTTGCCTCCTGGATGGCTGTTACTTTGGCTTCCCATGACCTAGGCAAAGATCTGAGGATCTTTCTCATCAATTTACTGTTAGTGTAAACTTTACCTAAGCTTTTTAAACCATTTATAATATCAATGAATCTTGTACATGTTAGTGATGGATTCCATGGGGTCAATTTTAAATAACTCATATTGGTGAACTAGCATGTTAATTTTAGTTTCTTTTACTTGATTTATTCTTTCATGTGTGACCTCAAGTCCATCCCAAATTTTTTTTGTAGAATTGCAGGTGGAGATTCGGTTAAACTCATTTGCATCAAGGGCACAATAGAATACATTCATTGCCTTGGCATTTAATTGGACAAGTTTTCTATCCATTTCATCCCAATCCTTCTTCGGTTTAGGAGAGAATGTGCCATTGATAATGATTGTAGGCATGTGTGGGCCATTGATAATGACACTCCATATGTCATAGTCAAGGGCTTGAATGAAAATGCGCATGCGAGCTTTCCAATAGGTATAGTTGGATCCATTAAAAAAAGGTGGCCTATTTGTGGATTGTCCTTCGACAAGTGAACCTCCTAGTTGGATTGACATGATCTTTATCTCTAGTTGATAAGATCAACAATTAGTAGAGAACCAAGGCTCTGATATCAATTATTGCCCAGATAGACAACCCAAGAGGGGGGGGTGAATTGGATTTTCAAAAATTAAAGTAGATATGTGTAGTAATAAATAATTAAAACCTAAGTGAATCAAATGTAAGAGCAAATAGAAGACACAATTAAGAGAACACACACAAATAAGAGAATTTTATAGTAGTTCGGTGCCCTTTCAGCACCTATGTCCACTCTCCAAGCACACTCTTGGGAATTTCACTATAATCCTGCAAGATTACAGCTGGATAGTTTTTCTAGACTCACTATCCAAAAATCAAGTTGGTTTTTTCCTAGGTTCACCAACCACAATCCTTATAAGAATCAGATGAATCAATCTGAATAAATAGAGGGAAGAAAAAGCCCCAAATCCTAAGTTTCAGTCCCTACTAAAATCAAGTACATGGAAAGAGAAAAAAAATTTTACAACTCGAAATGTCCCTTTGAATGAGCAGAAAAGTTATGCTTGCAATTCATTGAAAGCCTCTTTGAATGTGTGGATTTAATGCACTTGAGGATTCTTCAAAGCTTAAGAGAACAGATTGATTGGAGATTGGATATTCATTCAAGATAGAGCATATTTCTCTTTCTCTTATTTTTCTTTTCTTTTGAAAAATAATCTTTCTTCCTTTTATATCTCCAGTATTTTTTTTTTTGGTGATGATTGGAGTTCAGAAAAAGCAAAATCTAATCGTTGGAGAGTAGCAACTAGCCATTGGAATGAAAAAAATCCAACCGTATCTTGAGACCTCTTAGTTTGTCTCGAGATGTCTTACCAGGTTACGAGGCCTCTCGGATTGATCAGAAGAGCTCTCATCTTCAATCGCATGAAAAATCATCTTTTTGAAAAAAATGGCTCGTCTGAGATCGAGACATCTCGATTCTGAATGAGATATCTCGCTGAAACTGCAAGACCTCTCGAGAATCCTACGAGACCTCTCACTCTCAGAGTATAGAAACTAGATTTCTATCACCTAAGATCGAGACGTCTCAAGATTCACTCGAGACTTCTCAAAATTGAGCTAGAACAGCATTTGCTACGTGCCAGTCCACTCGAGAGCTCTCGAAAAAATTTAAGACATCTCAAAAACTACTTCAAGGCAATTTTAGAAGATTTGAATTTCATTTGATTTTCACTTTATGTCTTCCTTGTTTTGGTCAAAGAGCTCTTTTTCTTCTTGATTGGAATGGTGAACAGGGCAAAAGCACGAATTTCAAAGTAAAAATTATAAAATCATACAAATCAAATCTGAATCTTGGGACCACCTTATTAGCAATTAAATCATATAACATGCATTTGTAATATAAAAGAAAGTATTAGAATATACCTCTTATCGCTTAACCCTAAATTATCCCTAAATGCCGGCAGCACTCTGTCAGGGGTTCCACTAGGTGCCCACGTGTTCACCCTCCAACGTTGATCCACATAGAGCCTTGATCAAGATACCAGCACCTCTGATTTATATAATTAAAATTCTAATAATAAAAAATTTAATTAAATGGGCAAGACCTTCCTTAGCCTTTATGTCACCTTCCTTGCCTCTCCTTACCTCTCTTTCTTTTTTCTTATCTTCTTAATTTTTCTACCTAATTTCTTTATCTTAAAATGACTTCTTATCCTTATAAGGATAAGGTCTGGACAAGAGAAGGGAAGAAAAACAAAATTGGACAATCAAAAATACTTGTAAGAAAGAAAGATAATTTTCACTCCTACGGACTCTTGGTGTGCTCCCCTATTTATAATGTACGTAGGGATGCCATCTTAATTTCTCACACCCATCCCTCATCAACATCTCATGCCCCATCATGATATCTCACACCCATCTGAATTTTGCACCATTTAAAATTACGTAGACTTAGTCCAAGAGGTGCCTTAAAATAGAAGGACTCTTTGGACTAATTCTACGTAGTTTTTCTACGAAGAGTCGCGATGCATAAGTATATGGCACCATAATTCAAGGGCTTGGATCAGATTAGATGGCCATCTAATGGCCCTTAATGGGATGTCTATTTAGCAAGAAGGCATGGAGATGAACTTTGAATAGTCAAATCCCCAAGGGACTTTGACTTGGTTCAAGAGGCGTCAAGGATGAGAGGGCGGCAAGGAGTCTTGGGCGGCAAGTATTCCTAGGCGACTAAGAGTTCCTTCTCAAAACAATAATGAAGTATTTCATCTGCAGAAGGACTCTTTTGTGCTCCATATCTGATGTTCATGCCTATTTAAAAAATTTATGCAACATAACAAATGGAAAAAGTCAAAGAAGGTAGGCGCCAACTAATTCTATGCGCCAAAAATTCTTTGCGCATGAAAGACTTTCCATGCACAAGAGAGAGACTCTCTGGCATGTGGGATTTAGGTATGTGATGCCCCAACTGAAGCCCAATCAGTCTAGGTTAATTCAATTCAAGACCAAATCCTATTTGGCTCAAATCGGACCTTAATTAGCCCAAATCGGAAGTCGATTCAAATCCAATTCGAATCCAGATGCTAGGGTTTGCTACATGTGCTAGCATGTTCATCTTGCAAACATGGTCTAATCCAATTAGATCCTTAATCAATTCTCTTTGTGTGTGACCCATTGGATTCCATATCTAACCAGCAGTGAGTCTGGATGTGATTTGACCTAATCTGGTTAGAACTCAACCAAACCAATTTAGGTCAAAACTAGCCAACCCAATTTGACTTAATTTAGAATACTTTCTAATTTAATGATCAAATTAAAATTTTAATTTGATCGAACCCACAAGATATGATTGATTTCTAGCAATGTATCGTGACTTTTTGGAAGATGTGAAATTTTGATGAAAATACCAAAAATATCCTTCAGTGAAAATTACCATGCAACTAGATCCTTCGATCTCCCTATATCCTGAATATGACTCTGAGATGGAAATATGTCAACCCCAATATCATATTCATTTCTCTTTCAATCTTATGATAATAATTTATTTAATAAAATATTAAAAATTATTTCTAATTTTTATCATACTTTGATCAAAGTCTTCCTGAATCATCATTTGTTTGAAGCAGGTAGGATGCTATTTCCTCTTACCAGGAGTGATCAATTTCATGTTAACCTACTCACAACCTTCATATATATAATCTACCATATCTAGATCATCTTGTACATAACTGAGTCATGAATGAGTATGAACCAAAATATGGATTTATATATATAAGATTCTATGTTAGTTTTAGGTCAAAGAATTACATGCACAAATTCCACTATGAGAACCATCTATTGACATGTAGATAAGACTCCATTAGATATTCTTGATTTAGATCAATTTAGTAAACTCATTCTCTAATGAGCACCCACATTCTTGTATTAGTGTCATATACAAGTTATTGTGAGATCAATCACCCTCTCAATCAAGCATACAAAGAATGTGCTAGTATTACCAAAAAATATTGATCCCTAACTCAATGTCCCATCGACTAGGACTATTTAAATTAGGGTTTTAAGATTTTAGATCTTACTGATATGATCTCATCATAATCCTAAAATTATAGTCCTAATTTATGGAGTTTTTTATAATCTTAAATAAATAATAAGACATCGCATATGATGAAATAAATGTCTTTATTAAAAAAACATATCATTACATGAGTTTGGAAGACAAAGAGCAGCCCAAAAATTGATTGGCTTGAGGGCATATTCCTTTCAATCACCCACTTGCACTAAAGCTAATCACCCTTATATTTTAATCCCATACAATCAAGGTGGAGATCAAATAGTTGCAGTGGTAAAGCCTTAGTGAATGGATCTGCTATGTTGTTCTTTGTGTCAACTCGTTCTATGACTACATCTTGTCTTTCAATAATTTCATGAACGAGATGGAAGCGTCTCAGAATGTGTTTGGATTTATGATGAGACCTTGATTCCTTTGCTTGAGCAACAGCTTTAGTATTATCACAGTAAAGTGGTACTGGATTCTTAATTTTAGGAATAACACCTAATTCAGTGATGAACTTCTTCCATCAGACAGCTTCCTTGGTGGGTTCACTTATGGCTATGTATTCTGCTTCAGTGGTTGAGTCAGTTACAGTTGGCTGCTTAGTACTCTTCCAACTTACTGCTCCATCGTTCAGAGTAAAGACATATCCTAAAGTAGATTTGCTATTATCTGGGTCTGATTGAAAACTAGAATTAGAATAAGCTTCTAATTTAAGATCAGAACCACCATATACTAGAAAAATATCTTTAGTCCTTCTCAAGTACTTAAGAATATTTTTCACAGCTTTCGAATGATTCTCTCCTGTATCAGCTTGAAATCTACTTACAATGCCTAAAGCATAAGCAACATCAGGCCTTGTACATAACATGGCATACATTATTGATCCAACAGCCAAAGCATAAGGAATAGAACTCATTCTATTTCTCTCTTCAGGTGTCTTTGGAGACATCTTTTTAGAGAGATGTATGCCTTGACTCATGGGTAAGTAACCTCTTTTACTTCCATCCATATTGAATCTTTTCAGTATTAAGTCAATGTACCTAGATTGGGACAAGCCTAGCATCCTCTTAGATCTATCTCTATAGATCTTTATTCCTAGTATATAGGATGCTTCTCCCAAATCTTTCATGGAAAACTTATTTGATAGCCATAATTTGATTGATTGTAACATTGGGATATCATTCCTAATGAGGAGTATGTCATCTACATACAGAACCAAGAAGACTATGGTTCTCCCACTAGTTTTCTTGTACACACATGGTTCATCCACATTCTTGATAAAATCAAACTCTTTTACTATTTTATCAAAATGGATGTTCCAACTTCCTTGATGCTTGCTTTAATCCATAAATGGATCTCTTAAGCTTGCATACCTGATTTGGTCTCTCATTTGACTCAAATCCCTCTGGCTGTGATATATAGACCTCCTCCTCAAGGAAACCATTAAGGAAGGCAGTCTTTACATCCATTTGCCATATTTCATAGTCGTGGTATGCTGCTATGGCAAGCATAATCCGAATAGATTTGAGCATGGCAATAGGTGAAAATGTTTCATCATAATCAATCTCCTATTTTTGCCTAAAACCCTTAGCCACCAATCTGGCCTTATAGGTTTCAATTTGACCATCAGCTCCAATCTTTTTCTTAAAAATCCATTTGCATCCAATAGGATTTATATCCTCTGGTGCATCCACCAAAGTCCATACTTTGTTGGTGTGCATGGATTCCATTTCGGATTGCATGGCAGCCAGCCATTTGTAAGAGTCCTTACTTTTGACTGCTTCCATATAGGTTAGAGGTTCGTCATTCTCAATGACTTGGGCTTCATTGTTCTCAATAATGAACCCATACCTCATAGGTGTATTTCGTACTCTTTTAGACCTATGGATAGGAGTTATGTGTTCTGATTCTTTTATGTGATTATTTGGTTGAGAAATTTCTATTTATTTTTCTTGAACTTCACTAAGTTCAATATTTCTGCCACTGTCCTTTTCTAGGATAAATTCTTTTTCCATGAAAGTGGCATGCCTACTTACAAATATCTTTTGTTCAGTAGGATGGTAGAATAAATATCCTATACTATTTCTAGGATATCCTATAAATAGACATCTATCTGATCTAGCATCAAGTTTATGTCCAAAATTTTTTTTGACATATGCTGGACAACCCCATATCTTAAGATACTTAAGATTAGGTTTCTTACTTCTCCATATGTCATATGGAGTACTAGATACAGATTTAGAAGGTACTTTATTCAAGATGTAAATTACAGTCTCCAGGGCATGACCCCAGAAGAAAATAGATAATTTAGTAAAGCACATCATGGACCATACCATATCTAATAAGATATGATTTTTTCTTTTGGCTACACCATTTAATTATAGTGTATAAGGAGGTGTCCATTCAGAGAGAATTTCTTTAACTTTAATATAGTCTAGAAACTCACTAGATAAGTATTCTCCTTTCCGATCAAATTGAAGGATTTTTATATGTTGTCCAATTTATTTTTCGACCATACTTTGATACTCTTTAAATTTATCAAAGGCTTCTGATTTGTATTTCATAAGATACATGTATCCAAACCTAAATAAATCATCAGTGAACGTTATAAAATAAGAGTATCCTCCTCTGGCTTGAGTTGTCATAGGACTATATACATCCATATGTATAAGTCCTAATAACTCATTTGTCCTTTCTCAATGTCCACTAAATGGAATCTTGGTCATTTTACCCATAAGGCATGATTCACAAGTTCCTAATGATTCATAATCAAAAGGATCAAAGAACTTTTCTTTGTATAACTTGTTAATCCTAGCCTCACTAATATGACCTAATCGATAATGCCAAAGTAAAGTATTATTTATGTCATCTCTCTTATGTTTTCCATTTTCATCAATATGAAATATATTGTCATCCAAACATAGAGTCAACAAACCATTGCTAAATATGCCAAAACAAATATTTTCATTAGAATATTTGATCGAGCAACCTTTGCTCGTTACATTAAGACTATAACCTTGTTTTAATAACAAGGGTATAGATATAATATTTCTAATGATCTTAGGCATATAATAATAATTTATAAGCTCTAAGATCTTTCCATAAGATAACTTCAATATATTTGTCCCTACAGCTTCTGCTTGGATAGACTCTCCTCCAGCGCCATAGATCTTGAAGTCATCTTTCTTCAAACTATTAATTTTTTGCAGTCCTTGCAAAGATTTGCAGATATGAAAACCATAGTCGGTATCTAATATCCAAGAATTTGAAATAAAAAAATTTAATGATAATATAGTATCTATCTCATACATACCTTTTGGTGCATTATTTGCATCAAACTTCACGGTTGCAAGGTAAGCCTTGCAATTCCTCTTCCAATGATCTATTTTGCTGCAGTAAAAATAGATCGTCAGTCCAGAGATCTTCTTCCCCTTTTTCTTCTTATTTATACCATCTTTAGGATTCAACCTTCTCTTTGAACCCTTTTTACTTGCCTTCTTCTTGGAGATCCCATCCACAAGAAGAAGAGGAGCCTTATCCTTCTTGATATGGCTTTCTACTATCTTGAGCATATTTAATAGCTCAGATAAGGAAGAATTCAGTTTATTCATGTGCTAGTTCATGATAAACTAAGAAAATGATTTTGGGAGTGATTGTAGGATCAAATCCTGACTTAACTCTCCATCCATAACAAAACCTAATTGATTTAATCGAGTGATTAGGTCAATTACCATCAAAACATAATTTTGTATGGATGTTCTTCCTATCATTCTTGCATAAAATAATTGCTTAGATATCTCATATCTAGCAGTCCTACTATGCTCTCCATAAAGCTCTTTTAGATTGAGCAATATGGATTGAGTGACCATGCCATCATGCTGCCTCTATAATTCATTATTCATAGAGGCAAGTATAATGCATTTGATAGTAAGAAAATCATTTTGCCACATCTTGTATGTGGACTTATCTTCATCTGTGGTATCATTTTCTAATGGCTTAGGATCAGGGGCATCAAGAATATAGAAGAGTTTTTCTTGATTGAGTACTATTTTTAGGTTTCTCAACCAGTCAACATAATTTTGACCAGTCAATTTATTTGAATCCAAAATTGAATGCAATGAAAGTGAAGAAGCCATTAATCTACATAATAAAGAACAATATATAAGCAAACAACTCATGATGACAAACATAATTAAATTAGGATTTTAATTTAATTATGTCTCCTACTATTTAATCAAAAAATCATATCCTCTTATTGATTTTCTTAGTAAGAATAAGACCCTAATTTCTTATAAAAGATCTTATGGTTGCACAACAAACCTGTTATAAGTTCAAAGGTAGGAAACTCTTTCCAATTGTATTTTATGCAACTCTCAAAAAACTTTTACCTCTAAAATATTAATAGCCTTGTGTTAGCACAACAAGCTTTAATGTTTTAGTTTAAATAGAACTCTTCATTTCTATACAGTCAAAATAAAATATAACTACTTTTGTGGTTACACAACAAAGCAGTATATTTAAAATACTGTAAGTATCTCAATGCACTAGATTAATATTACATCATTCCCCAAGATAGATCATGTGGTTACAAAACAAAACTAATATGGTTCTGGACATAATAAGAATCTAGTATAAAGGAAGGCCTTAATGTAGTACATATAATACTAAGTATTTCAATCTAGAATTAAATTAATCGAATTGACCAGATAAGTAGGAGAGAAGTGGGAGTCCCCCATTGCTTTCCTTAGACACCAATAAATTAGCCAGGTCAGACAACAGAATCAATTAAAAACCATGTTCTCTTTACCAATCATGAACCATTTATCCTAGACATCGATTGATCAATTAGACATCGCAACTGATACAACTATAGATTAATTACACTACAACTTAATATAATTTATAAAAGGGATTTAAAAGATCTCGATGCACATTCTAATTTAAATCAAACTAAAAGCCTAATAGCATTAATTATGATAATATATATATATATATATATATATATATATAACATGTATAATTATTCTTGAACGACCATCATTACATAGTGAATACTTTTCCACTATATCAGGGCAACCTTTACAGAATAATATATACATCATAATCTCATTATGATAAATAAAAGAATACGATCTCATCATATAAATAACATGCAAATAAAAAAGATATATCATACTTTTCTTTTATAAGCAAAGCATTATATGATTTAACCTAATAAGGCTTGCTCTAATACCACTGATTGGAATGGTGTACAGGGTGGAAGCATGGATTTCAAAGCAAAAACTATGAAATCATACAAACCAAATTCGAACCCTAGGACCACCTTATTAGCAATTAAATCATATAACATGCATTTGTAATATAAAAGAAAGTATTAGAACATACCTCTTATCGCTTAACCCTAAATTATCCCTAATTACCGACAGCAGTCCATAAAGGGCTCCACTAGGTGCTCACATGTTCACCTTCCAACGTTGATCCACATAGAGCCTTGATCAAGACACCAGCACCTCTAATTTATATAATTAAAATTTTAATAATAATAACTTTAATTAAATGGGCAAAACCTTCCTTAGCCTTTATGTCACCTTCCTTGCCTCTCCTTCCCTCTCTTTCTTTTTTCTTGTCTTCTTAATTTTTCTACCTAATCTCTTTATCTTAAAATGACTTCTTATCCTTATAAGGATAAGGTCTGGATAAGAGAAGGGAAGAAAAAAAAATTGGATAATAGAAAATACTTGTAAGAAAGAAAGATAATTTTCACTCCTACGGACTCTTGGTGCGCACCTCTATTTATAATGTACGTATGGATGCCATCTTAATTTCTCACACCCTTCCCTCATCAACATATCACGCCCCATCATCATATCTCACACCCATCTAAATTTTGTGCCATTTAAAATTACGTAGACTTAATCCAAGAGGTGCCTTAAAATAGAAGGACTCTTCGGACTAATTCTACGTAGTTTTTCCACAAAGAGTCGCGATGCATAAGTATATGGTGCCATAATTCATGGGCTTGGATCAGATTAGATGGCCATCTAATGGCCCTTAATGGGATGCCCATTCAGCAAGAAGGTGTGTAGATGAACTTTGAATAGTCAAAGTCCCAAGGGACTTTGACTTGGTCCAAGAAGCGTCAAGGATGAGAGGGCGGCAAGAAGTCTTGGGCGGCAAGTATTCCAAGGTGACAAAGAGTCCCTTCTCAAAATAATAACAGAGTATTTCATCTACAGAATGACTCTTCTACACCCCATATCTGATGTCCATGCCTATTTAAAAAATTTACGCAACATAACAAATGAAAAAAGTCAAAGAAGGTAGGTGCCAACTAATTCCATGCGCCAAAAATTCTTTGCGCATGAAAGACTTCCCACGCACAAGAGAGAGATTCTCTAGTGCATGAGATTCAAGTATGTGGTGCCCCAACTGAAGCCCAATCAGTCTAGTTTCATCCAATTCAAGACCAAATCCTATTTGGCTCAAATCGGACCTTAATTAGCCCAAATCGAAAGTCAATTCGAATCCAATTCGAATCCAGGTGCTAGGATTTGCTACATGTGCTAGCATGTTCATCTTGCAAACATGGTCTAATCCAATTAGATCTCTAATCAATTAACCTTGTATGTGACCCATTGGGTTCTACATCTAACCAGCAGTGAGTCTGGGTGTGATTTGACCTAATCTGGTTAGAACTCAACCAAACCGATTTAGGTCAAAACTAGCCAACCCAATTTGACTTAATTTAGAATACTTTCTAATTTAATGATCAAATTAAAATTTTAATTTAATCGAACCCACAAGACATGATTGACATCTAGCAATGTATCATGACTTCCAGAAGATGTGAAATTTTAATGAAAATATCAAAAATATCCTTCAGTGAAAATTACCATGCAACTAGATCCTTCGATCTTCCTACATCCTGAATATGACTCTGGGTATGAAAATATGTTAACCCCAATATCATATTTATTTCTCTTTCAATCTTATGATGATAATTTATTTAATAAAATATTAGAAACCATTTCTAATTTTCATCATGCTTTGATCAAAGTCTTCCTGAATCATCATTTATTTATTTGAAGCAGGTAGGATGCTATTTCCTCCAACCAGGAGTGATCAATTCCATGTTAACCTACTCACAACCTTCATATATATAATCTACCATATCCAGATCATCCTATACATAACTGAGTCATGAATGAGTATGAACCAAAATATGGATTTATATATATAAGATTCTATGGTAGTTTCAGGTCAAAGGATTACATGCACAAATTCCACTATGAGAACCATCTATTGACATGTAGATAAGACTCTATTAGATATTCTCAATTTGGATCAATTCAGTGAACTCATTCTCTAATGACCACCCATATTCTTGTATTAGTGTCATACACAAGTTATTGTGAGATCAATCATCCTCTCAATCGAGCATACAAAGAATGTCCTAGTCTTATCGAAAAACATGGATCCCTAACTCAATGTCCCATCGACTAGGAATATTTAAATTAGGGTTTTAAGATTTTAGATCTCACTGGTACGATCTTATAATAATCATAAAACCATAGTCCTAATTTATGAGGTTCATCATAATCTTAAATAGATAATAGGACACTGCATATGATGAAATAAATGCCTTTATTAAAAAAATATCATTACATGAGTTTGGAAGACAAAGAACACCCCAAAAATTGATTGGCTTGAGGGCATATTCCTTTCACTTCTGATATTAGAACACTTAAAATAAAATATATTAGTAATCACTTGCTTTAATGTTTGGTCATCATCAAAATTACTTAGGAGGTCAACAAAAAAAGAAAAGGTTGATCATATCAACTTTGATCTATACTACATCTAATGCAACTATAAAATAATAGGTCAGATCTATTACCTGAGTAAGTTAGATGTTCTAACTTACTGATCCAAACGTGAGGATGAAGTCATGAGCCGCACATGCATCCGACCTTTAGGAGTCATCCACATGAGCCCACGAACACGATCAGAGATCTTGATGCAGGAAATCAACACCGTATGCTATTACTGTGCTGATCTCTCTTCGACAGTCGATCCGATGCTTTCTTCTTTGAAACTTAATACTCTAAAATACCAAGAGGAAAAGAAGAAGATTTGTGATGTCGAGACACCTCTCAAAAGCTCACAAAATGGGAGGAAGAGATCTGGAACAAAAACCCTAGAAGACCCTCTTCTTCTTCTTTGTTCTTTTTCTGGACACACTAATTTATGTTTTTAATATCTCCACAACCTAGATGAATTTTTCTTTGATTTTTCTACACCAAAGAGACCTTCAAATTTCTGCAATCCATAAAAATTTTAGCAAATTTTTTTTTTAAATAAAGAGATATGTAGAATCCAAGTTAGGTTAAAAACCTAGACTAGGAAGGACCAAATAAGGAAAGTTGTCAGGGCGACCAACTCTTGGGCACCCCATCTTTTTTTTTCTACTGTGGACCAGCAAGGGAGGATGCAAATAAACCCAAAAAAAAAAGATGTGAGAGAGAGAGAGAGAAATAAGGGAGGTGGTAGCATGAAGGGAAGGAGGACTTTTAGTTGACTAGGAATTCTATCTCATAGAATCCTAAGCGAAATCAACTTCCCCTATTGACTTGGTCATGCAACAAACTTCCATATGAGAAATAGAAGAGAGAAAGGGGGCGTGAGAAGCCTTTGGGCATGGAGAATTTCATGTAAAAATACAAAGAGAAAGGGGTGGGGCGTGAGGATTAGGTGGCACAAGGAATAGGGAGTCCTAGTCACACTAGGACTCCTATTTTGACCTGGTCAAACAAGATCTTTTAACCAAATAAAAATAAGAGTAATCCAACCCAATTAAATAAGGCCCTAACCTATTTAAGAACTTATTTAAATTAGATTAAATTAAATTTAATTCTAATTTATTTTCTAATCAAATTAAAAAATTGGGTTGACCCAAGTCCTAGTTAGACTAGGATTAGTTCTTCCTTGCACTTGGCTTATCCAATAAACCATTTGGATTTGATCCAATCAAGCCCAAAGCAAATCTAGTTAAATCATATTTAATTAGACTTAATCTCAGCCTACTGGCTTAATCAAATTAAGCTAATACCGATGTCTCCTAATCAAATTATGCCATGCCAGTGTCTCTACACTCCTTGGTTAAGAGGACAATCAATCTATATGACATATAGAGACCTATGCTCGATAGACATTGTCATCCTAATTAACAGTCTATCATTTGGTCATAAATAAATTTAAGGACTAATCAATAAATCATCTCTTTATCGAAACTAAATAGTCCTAAGGACTTCATCACAACAATGGAGTTCATTAGAAGATGTAAACTTATGATGAAAAAGATGCCAAAAAAATTTTTATTTATTAATAAATCAATTACAATATCTCAATTGTCAACAGACTGATGATTGGCTTTAGAACATAATTTTCAATAACTTTCACTTATCCTAAAGCCACTCGACATGGTATCTAATACCCATCTTCGACTTATGGTTGTCGAACTCCTTGATTGCTAGGGCTTTAGTGAAGGAGTTGGCTAGGTTCTCCTTTCCATCGATCTTCTGAAGGTCGATGTCACCACGATCCACGATCTCATGGACCAAATAGAAGCAGTACAAAATATGCTTTGTTCATTGGTGTGCCTTTGATTTCTTTGCTTAAGTTATGGCACCAGTGCTCTCGTAGTAGAGCAGGATTGGACCATCAGTGGAGGGTGCTACCCTGACTCGATTATGAACTTCCTCAGCCACACAGCTTTCTTTGCTGCATCTGATGCTGCCATGTACTCTGCTTCACAAACAGAGTTAGCCACTGTATGCTGCTTGAAACTTTTCCAACAAATGGCTCCATCATTTAGAGCAAAGATATACTTCGACACACTTTTACTGTCATCATGGTTAGATTGAAAGCCAAAGTCAGTAAATCCCATAAGTTTCAGATCTGACTCACCATAAATCAACCATTGGTCCTTAGTATTTCTCAAATACTTAAGGATAGTTTTAACCACCTTCCAATGATTTTCTCTAGGGTCAAACTGGTATCTACTCACTACTCCTAGTGAGTATGCCACGCCTGATCTCATACACGTCATTGCATACATAATAGATCCGACCATCAAAGCATATGGGATTCTACTCATACACTCTCTTTCTTTAAGAGTTGTCAGATAATCCTTCTTAAAGAGAAATTTTTTGGCCTATCGAAAGATAGCCCTTTTTGAAATTCTCCATGCTGAACCTCTTCAGCATAGTTTCCATGCACGTGGACTGGAATACACCAAGCATCCTTTTAGATCTATCCCTATAGATCTTCATCTCTAGGATGTAGGATGCTTCACCCAAGTCCTTCATGGAGAACTATGATAACAACCAGACTTTTATTCCTTATAGTGCGAAGATGTCATTCTCGATTAAGAGAATATCATCCACGTACAAAACAAGGAATACCACTGCTGGACCATTTATCCATTTATAAATGCAGGGTTTTTCTCCATTCTTAACGAAGCCATATATTTTGATCACTTTATCAAAATTCATGTTCTAACTCCGAGATGCTTGCTTTAATCCATAAATGGATCTCTGAAGCCTGCACACCTTGGACTCATCTATGGATGTGAATTCCTCAGGTTGTATTTTATACACCTCTTCGATTAGCTCTCCATTTAGGAAAGCCATCTTCACACCATCTACCAGATCTCATAGTCCAGGTGGCCAGCTATTGCAAGCATTATTCGAATGAATTTGAGCATTGCCACTGGAGAGAATGTCTCATCATAGTCAATAACATAATGTTGATGATACCCCTTGGCAACCAGATGGGCTTTATAGATCTCCACTTTTTTGTCTGCACCTCTTTTTCTTTTGAATATCCATTTACACCTAATGGATTTAACCCCTTCAGGTGGATCAACTAATGTCCATACATCATTGACCTTAATGGAATCCATTTTGGATCTCATGGCTTCTAGCCATTTCTTAGAGTCGAATCTCTGCATCGCATCCATATAAGTGATTGGGTCCTCATCGTTCTCATCAAGCTCGATAGGATCATCATCCTGAACTAAGAAACCATAGTATCTATTCGGATGGTGCGGTACTCTATCGAATCGTCTTAATGGTGCGGATTCACTAGGCTTCGGATCTGATATGATCAAATCCGACTTAGGTTCAATATTCTATGTCGGACTTGTACTTGTTGAACTTCATCAAGTTTAACCTTAGAGACAATAGTTCCTTCATTAAGAAACTTCTTTTCTAAAAAAATTGTCCTAAGGCTGACGAACACCTTTTGTTCATCAGCATGGTAGAAATAGTATCCTTTGGTTTCTTTTGAGTACCCTATAAATGCTCACTTGTCAAACCTAGGTCCAAATTTATCTATAATTATCCATTTGACATAAGCCGAGCACCCCCAGATCCTGAGGTGTGAAAGTGCTAGCTTACGTCCTGTTCATATCTCATATGGAGTTTTAACCATAGATTTACTTGGAATCCTGTTTAAAAGATAGCAAGCTAATTTGAGTGCATATCTCCAAAGGGATATCGACAAGCTGGCAAAATCCATCATGGGTCAGACCATGTCTAACAAAGTTTGATTCCTCCTTTCAGATACACCATTATGTTGTGGTATTCTTAGAGGAGTTCATTGGGAGAGAAACCCATTTTCTTCTAGATATGTGAGAAACTCACCAGAAAGGTATTCCCCTCCTTGGTCAGATCGAAGAGTTTTAACACTCTTTCTAGTTTGCTTTTCTACTTCACTTCGAAATCATTTGAATATTTCAAATGAATCCGACTTATGTTTCATCAGATAGACAAATCTAAATCTAGATAGATCATCTATGAAAGTAATGAAGTAGACATATCCATCTTTAGCACTAGTACTCATTGGTCCACATACGCAGTATGTACTAGTCCTAAGAGTTCAGTGGCTCTCTCATCTTTTTCAGTAAAAGATGACTTAGTCATTTTACCAAGAAGATAGAAATCACATGTTGGAAGTGATTCATAATCACTAAGTTCGAGGATACCCTCTTGAGCCAACCTGCTTATTCTATTCTTGTTTATATGATCTAGTCTATAGTGACATAAATAGATATCTATCATATTATCTAATCTAGGATGTTTGTCAGTTGAATAGACTATATTAATAGGTTATGATAATATATATACACCATTATTCAATTATCCATAGAAAGCAGTAACACCATTCATAATGACATTATAAACTCATTTCTTTATTAAAATTTTATAATTATTCATAGCCAAAAGGCCTACAAAAATGATGTTTTAAAAAGAAACTAGGACAGAAATAACAATCACTAAGAACAATGGTATGAGATTCAAATACAAGTTTCAAAATTCCTAAAGCTAGAACTGGAACTGGTCTTCCATCTCCAATGTTCAGGAATCTCTCATCTTACTCAAATCTTCTACTGACCAGCAACCCCTGGAACGAATTATAAATATGATAAGAACTTTCGATATCTAATACCCAGTCAGTAATATCACACACAGAGAAATTGCAAGGAGTTATCATATAAATACCTTGCTCAGCAATAGCTTGCTTCTTTCTTTACCTATTCGGGTCTAGGAAGGCAATGTACTAAGGATAGTTTCTCTTCCAATGCCCCTGCTTCTTGCAGAAGAAGCATTCAGCTTGACTCTCATTGGGCTTGGTTTTTTGGGTCTGAGCTTGCACAGATGTCCTAGCCTGAACATGCACCTTCTTGACTTTCTTCTTCTTGTTCTTCTTTCCTTTTCCAAAGGGTCGAGAATGAGAAGACGAACCTTCCACTAGGTTCATCGACTCTTTGTTGAGCTGGTGATCCTTCTCAAAGTTCTAATGTAAGCCCAGTAACCCATGGTAGTCAACTTCAGACTTTGACATTCTATAATGTTAAGGAATGAGAGATAAGACTTGGGCAGCGAGTTTAATATTGCATCTTTCCCAAGTTGTTTGTGCAAGAGAAAGCCGAGCTTGTTCAAGCGCTCTATCAGCTCGATCATGTACAGTACATGATCAGTGATAGAGGCTCCATCCTGCATTTTGGCATTGAAGATGGTGCAACTAGTCTTGTGCCTCTCAATGTCATCAGGTGTGCCAAAAGAATCCTCCAATACTTGGAGCATTTCATTTGGCTGAGCTGTCTCAAACCTGTAACTGAACTCGTCGCTCATCGTAGCCAGCATAATGCAACACACCGTGTTTCGATCACTGAGCCACTTTTAATAAGTGTCTCTAACTATTCCACATGCATTAGCAGCTGGCTCTTCAGGTGCAGGATCCATCAGCACATATAGGATCCGTTCATGCTCCAAGATAATCTTCAACTTTCGATACCAGCTACCGAAGTTGGATCCCACCAACTTATCATTGTCCAACAATGATCCGAGTGATAGAAAAGTGGCCATATCTACACAAAAAAAAAATATAATCTAATTAGTAACTGATTTATTAAATCTAGAGATTCGGACTTTAATCAAAAGGATCTTCCACTATTTTATTCAAATTGGTAGCCTCTACCTCCAATTCGAGAAATTATCCTAATTTTTTAGTGGATACTAAAATCTACATAGACTGTACACAAGCCTAATTTTGGTTGGCCCACCCATGTACATCTAAGGATAGGTTCATAATCAATTATTTTTTAAAATAATTTTTAATAATTAAATTTTGTCCCAGGCCCTAATCAATTGGCTTTGGCCTTCTCAGAAAAGGATCCAATTTGGTCCAACCATTAACATAATCATACTTGGCCCATCCAACCAATGAATAATCAGGCCCAACTTTGGTTGGCCTACCTAACCACCATTTAGAAAGATATATCCAAGAGATCATATAATGAATGATAATTTCATCAACTGATGAGCACCAAGCCTTTGGGCCTCCAATGATTATCCAAATGATGGATCCATTATCATCCACTTTAATGAGAGGCTATAATCCAATTATCATATAACTATTTTATTTTAGAGATCTAATAATTTTAGAGGATTTATTTATAGAAGTGAGTAGGTCAAATTAACCAGCTTGTCATGATCCTCCCACTGACTTCACCAAGTCAGCTTAAGGGAGACCACTAACAGGCTGGTCTAGGATCACTTAAATCAATCACACTGATTTACCTAGCTAACATGGGTTAACTCAAATTGTCAAGTGATCTGATCAAAACTCAATCTCACCAAGAAGGTCAGGTAAGTGAGATTGATGGAAGAGTCTGCCAAAGCTTGCCTTAGACACTATCGAAAATAGCCAAATAAGCAGACTACCAATTAAAAACCATTGGTTGTATATGCTAAACTTACCTTAGACACCAACTGATTTAATTAGTCTTGATTAGATCAACCTAATAGTTCGAGCTAGACCTCTTAGCCAAGAATCAAGTCCATTTGGTTCTTGTTAAAGACATGAACTTGACCAACTACAACGATTGTAATTGATCTAGAGAATCCTTGACCTAATCTAAGTCAACAATTGATTAGATTTAGTCAATTCTCTAATTAAGTTCATTTTTTAATCTAACCTTAGGTCTAACTCAATTAACGGACCTAATCCCCACTAACCCATTAACCCAATGTGTTATGATTCGTGTCATAGGATCTTCAATTTACAATCCTAGAACCTAATCAAATAACTTCTTAATTCTTAATTAAGTTTTGGGCTGAGGGTTAGGGTTTGGCTTTTTGAAAATAATTTTTATGTTTGTAAAATATTTTTACAACGTGGTTCTATCAACCAAGTTGCATGTTTGATTTATAATCAATATGCAAGTAAAATAAACATAAAACTACTTTAGATCTAATTTAAATAGGTTCATGTAATTGAAATAGTTTCAATAATAATCAATCATAAATCTTCCTAAATCAAATCTAACATATTTATGATGATTAAAATTAGATTAAAATATTTTTAATCAGATTATAAAATCTTTTAGATCTAATCTAAAATTTTATGATTAATATTTTAGATCAGCACATACTAGGACAACCTATCTACTATAAGGGATAAACCTTACAGTAGGATAACCTTATGGCAGTCTGTGCAATCTAAAATATTTTATTTTTAAATATAAAATTATTTTAAATCTATTAAATTATAAATAAAATTATATTAAATCTAATAAATTTATGATTAGAGTCAAATCATCACGAACTAGGATAATCTTTTTACGGTAAGGGGTAAACCTTATAGTAGGACAACCTTAGGACAGTTCATGAGATCTAAATTTTTTAATTTTAGATTTAATAATTATATTATAAATTATATCTAATCTAAGTAATAATCTAAATATGCATAAAAATCATGTAATAAGAACCTAGAACCAGATCTAGGGTTTTAGGATTAGATCTTGAAACTTTTTCAAGATCAGACAGCGAAAGATTAAAATCAATCAAAATTAATCTAAAATATCCTAGATCTAATATATTATTATATGATTATTTCATGGTATTTAAATCAAAAATTAAAAATTAAATGAGAAAGAAAAGGTTGATCATATCAACCTAGATCTATACTACATCTAATACAGCTATAAAATAACAGATCAGATCTATTATCTGAGCAAGTTAGACATTCTAACTTACTAATCCAAGCCTGAGGATGAAGTCATGAGTCGAACACATATCTGACCTCTAGGATTCGTCCACACGAGCCCACAAATATGATCAAAGATCCTGATGCAGGAAATCAGCACAATATGCTAGCACTATGCTGATCTCACTTCGACGGTCAATCCGATGCTTTCTTCTTTGAAACTTGGATACTCCAAAATATCAGAAGGAAAATAAGAATATTGGTGATGCTGAGACACTCTCAAAAGCTCATTAAGAAAAAAAATGAAAAAGATCTAGAACAAAAACCTAGATGAAGACCCTCTTCTTCTTCTTTATTCTTTTTCTAGACATCCTAAATTGTGTTTTTAATATCTCCATGACCCAGATGAATTTTTCTATAATTCTTCAACAACAAAGATATCTCTCAAATGTATTCAATCCATGAAAATTTTAGCAAAAAATTCTTTTTAAATAAAAAGATATGTAGAGTTCAAGTTAGGTCAAAAACCTAGACTAGGAAGGACCAAATAAGGAAAGTTGTTGGGGCGCCTAACTCTTGGGTGCCCCACCTATTTTTTTTCTACCATGGACCAGAAAGGGAGGACACAAATAAATCCAAAAAAAAAATGTGTGTGAGAGAGAGAGAGAGAAATAAGGGATGTGGCGGCATGAAGGGAAGGAGGACTTTTAGTTGACTAGAAATTTTATCTCATATAATCCTAAGCGAAATCAACTTCCCCTTTTGAGTTGGTCATGCAACAAACTTCTATATAAGAAATAGAAGAGAGAAAGGGGGCATGAGAAGCCTTTGGGCATGGAGAATTTCATGTAAAAACACAAAGAGAAAGGGGCGGGGTGTGAGGATTAGGTGGCGCAAGGAATAGGGAGTCCTAGTCACACTAGGACTCCTATTTTGACCTGGTCAAACAAGGTCTTTTAACCAAATAAAAATAAGAGTAATCCAATCCAATTAAATAAGATCCTAATCTATTTAAAAACTTAGTTAAATTAGATTTAATTTTAATTTATATTTTAATTAAATTAGAAGATTGGATTGATCCAAGTCCTAGTTAGACTAGGACTAGTTCTTCCTTGCACTTGGCTTATCCAATAATCCAATTGGATTTGATCCAAGTAAGCCCAAATCAAATCTAATTAAATTATATTTAATTACATTTAATCTCAGTCTACTGACTTAATCAAATTAAGCTAATTAATAATTAAATTGCTAATCGATCCTCCTGCAATACTTGCACTAGGTCAAACATCAACCATATTGATCGTTTAACCCTAAAATGATTCTAAACCGCTAATCAACCATCTGATCAGAATGTGAACTCTAATGTGTGTGACCTCATAGGTCCGAACCTAAGCTGGTAGCATAGAAATAAATTTTTATACCAATCAAAGTGATCATCTAGCAATGATATCCGACGGTCAGATAGGTCGAAAGTGTAGAACACCATCCTTAGAACCCATATGGATATAGTTTTCATATAATTCATCCCCTTGACCATAATGCTCGTAGGACACCTCAGAGTTCAACTATCAACTTTGATTAGGCAGTCCACATTGTATTTCAAAATATCAAATCTATCTGATGGATTACCCTGGTTAAGATTTTGCTATATTAAAATATAGTGATACATTCTTCTCCAACTCTTAGAGTAGTCAATTCCATCTTGATCATACTCCAACTTTGCAAGTACTTGACTATGCCCAGAAGCCTTTCATTGCTGAATTAGAAATTCAGTTAGTCCGATACCAAAGTACAGTGAGTTGCTTGCAAGTCACTGAGGTGATCTTAGGTCTAAGGGATACTTATATCTATATCACATCAGAGATATTCTCGATAGCAGAATGCTCTGGAGTTGATCACGTTCAATGATGATGTATCCATACATCTCATTTGTATGTCTTACCAATGTCTCCACACTCTTTGATTAAGAGGATAATCAATCTATATGGCATATAGCGACCTATGCTCGATAGACACTATCATTCTAATTAACAGCTTATCATTTGATCATGAACAAATTTAAGGACTAATCGATAAATCTCCTCTTTATCGAAACTGAATAGTCCAAAGAACTTCATCACAACAATGGAGTTCATTAGAAGATATAAACTTATGATGAAAAAGATGTCAAAAAAAAAATTATTAATTAATAAATTAATTACAATATCTCAACCATTAATAGATTGATGATTGGCTTTGGGACATAATTTTCAACATGAAAGTCCTAAATCTAAGCTCAGGTAAGAAATAAAAATGAACTTTTCTTTCCAGTTGTGAATTGAGTAGGGGATATCCTTGAGCAACCCCTTCTTGCCAAACTAGGATGAGACATACTACCAATCCTTTGGAGCAGGGTGACATTTAAGGATAAAGTAAGTTCGAAAAAATAAAATAGTAGGTCAAACTTCAGTGGACCCTACTATAAATCTAAAGAATTTCGACACTATAGAAACTAAAAAAATATCTAGAAAATAGAAAAGAGAAACAATAAAAATGGGAAGAGGAAGCCATAATCCAGTATGGAATGCTTCTAAATACAAGCAGAACCGACCTAGAGGAGGGGCATAAGCTCAACCGCTCGGTATAGGAAGCTCCAACTCGTACTCAGTCGGCACCCCATACTAAATCCTGATTAACGATAGGTCTTCGATAGTCAAGAAATAGGGGATGGTACCCGATATGAAATTTGGTCGAGGTGCTATGGGTTCAAGTTCCATCTTGGTCTCAAAATTTTGGGAGCTTGGGTCAGCCGGACTCCTAGAACCACTAGACCAGGAAACCTCGGATGATATCTAGATTAGATTAAATCAAATAAAATCTTCAAAAAATATAGGAAAAGGGGTGGTGAAAACTCGAGGATGAGGAATAGTTGTTCCCACCTAGAAAAACTTGAAAGAAATCAAGGAATAATATAAGAAAGCTAGAAATCAAAAGAATAGAGATGAGGAACTGACCTAAGACAAGTTGAAAATCTTGGAAAAGGGATTGAAAAGATGGAGGATGATCGAGAAGGATGCCGATGGCCGGATAGGTCGCGAGAGAGCAAGGACGATGAAGGCAAAACACTCAGGATGAGGGAGAGCAGAGAAAGAGGAAGAAGAAGGAGCGTAGACAAAAGTAAGAAGCCATAGGAGAAGAAGAAGAGGTTTAAATAGAGAATCAAAATCATGAGAAGTTATGATTGCAGGAGTCCTTCAGGCAGTATTGATCCGTAGCATGTCCCACTCATGCTTGCCTCCTGGCAAAACACTAATTGGACCGTACCTAGAGCATTACACCAGATGAGTTTTCAGGAAGAATTGCCCCTTTGGGTCATTCAACATAAAAAATCTCGGCGCCAATTTGAAAAAGGACAATGAGTTCCGTTCTCCTATAGCGAGAAGATGCCAATGGACATTGACCATGGTAACTTCTCTATACTTTCTTCATTCAAAATTTGAACTCGAAAGTAGGAGGACAAGTGTTGGAGTTAAAATGACCCCCATCGAAGTCCTTAGCCAAAGTCCTTGACCGTCGACCTCCTTTCTATTTGAGTTTGCCAATTTCTTCAATAAAGAGTTTGTACTGCAGAACCTCCCCAAAGTACATAGAAGCCTGATGATATGATCTTGAATGGTAAAGAAGAACTACTGTTAAACTAACCTTGCCTTTCAAACTCCTCAAGTCATGCTCCTTCCAGACGAACTCCTCCAGTTGCATTCCTTCCAAACAAACTCTTCCAATCGCGTTCCTTCCAAATGAACTCCTCCAGTCGCACTCCTTCCAGATGAACTCTTTCAATCACATTTCTTCCAGACGAACTCCTTCAATCGCACACCTTTCAGATGAACTCCTTCAGTCACGTTCTGTCCAGACAAACTCCTTCAGTTGCACTCCTTTCAGATGAACTCCTCCAGTCCCACTCCTTCTAGATGAACTCTTTCAATCACGTTTCTTCCAGATGAACTCCTCTAGTCACACTCCTTCCAGATTAACTCCTCCAGTCATGCTCCTTCTAGACAAACTTCTCCAATCATGCTCCTTTCGGATGAACTCCCCTAGTCGTGCACCTTCCATACACAAGAGGGGGAGCGTGGAAGCCTCAGAACTCGACTTAAGGGGCACCCACTTGTGTGTAACTCAGGAAGCTTCCAAACTTTCTAAAGCAATTAGACATTGCCCCTAATAGCCCTCGACTGATCCTAAGTTCACTACGAACACCAAAGTCTCCAATCTATATCCGAACTTTAACAAGGGGATCTACACCATCTATAAGTCACAATAAATGATAATTCATCCTCCGTAATAAACTCCATGTGGTTTGAGCGGTCCACTATCAGATGGTTATGGCTGTCACCATCAGTTTGTTACACTCTTCATCTATAAAAAGGACCCTCCAAATATATTTCTTTCAGACTCTCTTCTCCTTTCTGTCACTCTGCTTCTTTATCCTGTGCACTCCATTCCAGTTGATCAAAAAATTAACTTGAGCATCGGAGGGTCCTACCAGAGCCACCCACCTTTAGTTTAAATTTTATTTTATAGGTTCCATCGATGGCCTCACCTTCTCCACTCCAGCTACCTCCAGCATTCTCATGGATTTCCGCACCAACAATTATATCCTTGGCTCACCAATCAAATCAATATACTCAACCCTAGGCTTGGACCAACCCAAGTTTCTCATCCCAAGAAACTTGTAAACAAAAGAAATACAATCACAATGATTAAAATAATTTAGAAATAAGAACTCAATGAAGCCCAAGAGAAGAATTTTTGAGTTGAAAGCTTGTTGGCTTGATTCTTCTCCTTGAATGCTTAAGAGAAGTTGATGGAGCTCTTTAATACTTGTGCCTTGACTTATCTTACTTTGAGAATAATTGAAAGGATAGAATATTCTCTAAAAAACTCTTCCTTCACTTCACAAAATGGCTTACACAATGAATGAACTGAAGTGGACTTGACAGCTCTTCAATAGGTGTTCATAAAAAGTTCTTCTTGAAGCTCTTAAATGTTGTTTATATGTTCCAATGCTTTTCCATGATCTTAAGGCATCTGGAGAGCCCTCATTTGATACCCTAGCCATTGAAAATGGACATCTAGCCATTAAAAAAATGGTGGGATAGCAAAAGTGTAGATCTAAAAAACTAGCCGTTATAGTAACTTAGTCGATTAACTTTCTCTATGTCAACTAAGTCCTTCACTTAGTTAGCTAAAACTTTCTCTTAGTTAACTAGGTATCAGATAGTTAAAAAATAATTTTTCTATCTTTTGATGCTTCTCTACGATTGAGTAGACTAACTTAGTATCTTAGTCAACTAACTCCCTTATTTTGATCGGCTTAATTCTGACTTGGTCGGCTAAATGGATAAAGCTTAAAAATTTATCTTTTTGTTCTATTTTTATCCTTTGAGATTGAGTCGACTAACTCCTGAATGTGTCAACTAAGTCTCCTAGATTTTAAAAGTTAATTTTTCTATACTTTCTATCTTTTGTATCCACTGAGACTGGTTTGACTGAGATTTTGATTGGGTTGGCTAAGTTTGCATGCTGAGCATGCTAAAGATTGTTTATCTATCTTTCTTTTCTAATTTAATTTGTAGGCTAGACTTATCTTCTAAACTTGATTTAATTCTTATTAATCTTTCTTTTTTAAGGTGTGTCAAGTCTAGATTTTCTTCAAAGATTTTTTAAGTGGTGGTACTTTATTTAATTTATGAAAGACACTTGGAATAAGGTGAGCACCTAAAATTTAAGCTACATATCCTCAAAAATAATATTACTAACTTAACAAATTATACTCAAATACTTTTGTTATCATCAAAATCAATCCAGGGATAAACAAGCAATAACAAGTCATAGAACCTATAGAACCAATTCTTGATGAACTTGTATATGGAGTCCTCCTCCACCTCATAAATCTAGTAGAATTTTTCATCCTCCTAAAAGGTATATGGGTATGCTAATAGAGTATATAGAGAAAATATTCCTCATGGGAGATAAAAAATATGGAGATGATCTTGAGAACTATTATAAGATGATGTCAGACATCGACTTCGAGAAATGGCTAAAAGCAATGAAGTCAGAAATTATCTCGATGCATACTAACCAAGTCTGGACCTTAGTATATCCAAGTACTTATTGGGGGTAAATAGATCTAGAAGAGAAAGATAGGTTCAGATGGAAAGGTAGAGATCTTTAAGACAAGGCTCATGGATAAAGGTTATAGTTAATGTAAAGGTATTGACTATCAGGATACCTTTTTATTAGTCGCTATGCTAAAATTCATTCAGATGTTGCTTGTAATTACAGCATCTCATGATTATAAGATTTGACAGATGGATGTAAAAACTATTTTCTTAAATAAATATTTGGAGGAAGATATCTATATGGAGTAGCCTCTGAGTTTTACTTTCAGTGATGATGATCACAAGGTATGCAAATTGCAAAGATCCATTTTTGAACTCAAGCAAGGATCTTCAAGTTGGAACACTCATTTCAATGATGAGATCAAATCATTTGATTTCATCAAGAACAAGGAGAAATCATGTATCTTTAAGAAGGTTAGTGAAAGTGCTATGATATTTTTTATTTTGTATATGAATGACATCCTCCTAATTGAAAATGATATTCTCATGATGACCTAGTTTAAACTATAATTATCAAAAGAGTTCTCCATGAAAGACCTTAGAGAGGCATTCTATATTCTAAAAATTAAGGTTTATAGAGATAGATCTAAAATGATGCTCGATCTCTCATCAAAATTATATATAGAAAAAGTGCTGAAGAGGTTCAGCATGAAAAACTTCAAAAAAAGATTGTCCCCCTTGGGCATAGAGTTTATCTCTCCAATAAGATGTGTCCCAGCATATTTAAAGAGATTGAGTGTATGAGCAAGATCCTTCATGCTTCTACTATAAGAAGTTTTATGTATTCTATGCTATGTACTCGATCTGATATATCTCTTGCTATCAATGTCATGAGCAGATATCAGTCGAATCTAGATGAAGAGCACTGGATAACTATGAAGAACATCCTTAGGTACTTAAGAAAGATAAAGAATTTATTCTTGATTTTTAAAGGAAGAGAATTAAGGGTATAGGGATACATAGACTCAAATTTTATATCTGATATTGGTGATAGAAGGTCTACATCGAGGTATGTATTCCTATATAATGGTGGTGCAATAAATTGAAAGAGTTCCAAACAACCGATTATTATAGATTCAACCATAGAAGTAGAATACATCGCTGCTTTTGAGGCTGCTAAGAAAACCTTTAAGCTCATGAAGTTCGTTGCAGAGCTAGATGTGATGACATTAAATGCCATACTACTCTACTATGATAACAATGGTGCTATAGCTTTGGCTAGGGAACCAAGGTCTCATTAGAGGTCCAAGCATATAAAGTGATTATTCTAACTTATTTGCAAATATCTCGAGAAAAAATATATCAAGATGCAGAGAGTAAACTTCATAGAGAATGTGGCATACCCCGATGACTAAGCTGTTGAGCCAATAGAAGACTAAAGCTCACCTTGAGAAGATGATGCTTAGGTTTATGGCTAATTGGTTTCAGTGCAACTGAAAGATTGTTAGATGTATGCCCTAAAAGCTAATTTGACTGATACGTGTAATCTTTCTAGTGGCATAGTTTTGTAATTGAATTATTCAAATAAATAAACTTGGATTATTTTTCATTCATGTTGTGTCATGTATCCATGAATCATCCAAGAAATTAATATGATGATGACACATATTTTCAAGAGTTGAGAATTTGAAATATGTATAATTGATGATTAATTTCTAAGTGCTCTTAATCAATGGACCATCATAAAGACGGTGATTGATTTGGTAAGATTAGTGCACAGATCGCTTTTCTTTGAATATATAGAAGAGTCTTGAGTCTACAGTATGGGGATACTAGAGTGAGAGTGCAGGTAATTGTTAGAGAACAATGGTATTGAGTATGACTAACATAAGTAGTTACTTAGATGTTTACCTACTCGTTAGTGACATACTCAATGCTGCAGTGGTATGAGCGTGGTGACTAAAGCTCCTTGGATACCAATATATTGTCATAATTCCACTTGCTCTATCACCACCTCTTAGAAAGATCTCTCGTACAGAATACAGATCCCCTAAATTTAGGATCAGTACATCGGTAATGATGTCGATATCATAACAAAAAGAAAGAAGAGATAAAAGAAGGATACAATCAAATATATGGATTAAGCTAAGGCTTACCTCCATGGGACATGCAAGATTCACTATAAGAAACAAAAATTACAAGAGAAGATCACACCCTCACTGTCATATGCCAATCCCTCTCTCTTAATAAGAAGCACTCTCCCTCGCAAAGTTCTCTCTCTAAGAGACCCCCTGTAGCACTTGAAGGAAAAGTATATAGGGTTTCATGGATGTATTTCGAAATTTTTTTGAAAAATGATGTAGTAGAAGACTTAGATTAATCTAATTAATTAATTTATGCATGTGATCAAATCACTAAACATCTACATTTAGGATCTATGACATGATAAGATGCATAATTAAATCTAAAATAGAAAAATTAAATTAGTACTAATTATATCAATATCCTAGATCAAATCTAGTAAACCCTAGATCATAGTTAGCATGCAAGAGATCAAATCTTTTTATCTTAGCATGGGTCAAGAATGCTATTGGTGATTTTTGTGGTTGTGATTGTTGCTTGAAGCTACACAAGATGTCCAGTCTCTATAGGTTATCTACACGAGGCTCCTATGCTGATCGGAGGTTCGTCGAATGAAGATCTACACGAAGTGCTAGCTTCTTGCAGATCCGTCCTAATGGTTGATCTGATTGCTTTTCTTTGAATCTCTTGGACTCTCCAAAAGATGAAGAACAAGTAAAGGGAGAAAACCTTCTCTCTAATCTCTCTAAATTAGAATAGAAAAGTGATAAAAAAGAACCCTAGAGAGGACCCTTCTTCTCTTTTTCTCTCTCAACTAGACACACTAAGATGTCGTCCAAAAGAAGCCTCCATGCCCCTAGAATGTTGGCCCCCTAATAACCCATGCCCTTTCTTCCTTTTCCATGGCAAAAACTACTCTTTCTCATGCCCAAAAGTCCTACTTAAGGTGGCATCCAAGAGGAATTTTATTCTAGCTCGAAGATCTAGATTGGAAAAGTCAAAGGATAAGGTAAGTATAGGGGGCGCCAACTCTTAGGCACCTCCTATTCTTTTTGGGCATGGGATACCAATTATTTCATGCTAAATTCCTTCTTAATTCCATGCAAAATCATATGAAAATCTGATTTTTTTAGGCACCTCTTGTGGATAGAGATTTGGAATCATCAAACTCTATCAAATAAAGTCCAAGGGAATAAAAACTTCCCTAATTTGACCAATTCAAATTTATTTCCAAAACCAAGAGAGAGAGGGGCGTAAGATTCTTCTTAGGCATGAGAATACTCATGTAAAAATTCAGAAATGGGTGGCAATCATAAGTGGACTTGGCTTCATATTGACACAAGAGAGAGAGGGAGAGTCCCAGTCCAACTAGGCTCTCCAATTTGACTAGGTCAAATCTAATTGTTGGTGCAAAAAATGGTGCTGACTTCTAAGTTCACTGGAGCTGGAAAAGATGAGGTCGTCAATGAGACCTACAAGAAAAAGTCTAAATCGAAGGTGGGTGGCTCCGACAAGACCCTCTGATGGTTAAGTTAGCTCTACATCCAACAAGAATGGAGTATTTAGGAGAATTGAGGGCAAAGAGGAGAGCTTAAAGAGAAAAACGTATCTGAAGGATCCCTTATATAGGCAGAGCTTATAACAGAATGAAAGTGACAGCCATAACAGAAAGTTAGTGGACTGTTCGGACCACGTGGAGTTTATTATAGAGAGTGGGCTATCATTTGTCGTGATTTGTAGGTGGTTGAGTTTTATTTGTTGGAGTTCAGATGTAGCTTCTGCACTTATTAGTACATTGCATGTTGGGATGAAGAACGTGAAGCTAAGTAGGCCAAACTTGGAGATCGACTTATGATTGGTAGATGGTGAATCTAGCGCTTGGTTAGAATCTATTTATATTGCCTTTAATAGCTTTGAGAAGTTTGGTCGACTTCGAGGAGCTCGTCCATTTTCGAAGTCGGCCTGGAATTAATGGGAGCTTTCAAGCTGGAGGTCAGAGAGGAGACCGTTGGATTTTCCAATTCATCATTAGATTTTCTAAAGAAGTTTGGCTTGCTTTGAAATTGATGGATGAACACTTTATTTTTAGAAGCTCTGCTGTCTTCAAGATTGGCCTAGAGTTTGGATTGGAGTGCTGAAATCCATTATGTAGAGTGATCGCTATTTTGAGTTGAAAATTAGATTCATGCTGATGATGAAGTCCTTTCACTATTCATATTCATCTGGTCTATTTATGTAATATTGGCTAGCTGGATCTATAGTTGCCAAAAAAAAGATGGAATTAGGCCACACACAAGTTCTGCTGTTATTCACAAAGTAAAGGGTTCGGCTAGGATAGGATATGATGGGAGAAATTCGGCTGGATGAGGTTCCCGCTGCAAATTAATATGCCATATGCCATAAAGGGATTTGGCCATACTCAAGATTCACTGTAGATGAAATCGGTGGATGTTAAGGTCTAATCTTTGACTGGGCTCTTCTGTCATCAGGATTAGAGTCAGTTATCATGCCCTTTGCTATTCAAGTTTGGCCAGATGGAATTCATCTTGCCTTGAAGGAGTTCTGCAATCGTTGAGAAAGGAAAAATTGTTTCCACTAAGAAGTTCATCCAGCTTACACGGCTTGAAGATCAATCCTTTTGAGCTAAACCAGTTCAATTAAAGTTTAGCCATAACTGTTGCAACACCGAATGAAGTCATATCAAGTTCGATCATCTTATTGGACTTCGGCTAGGGTTGTTTTATCCCTAACACTAATCTATTATCCTATTGAATTAAGATTAGTGCAATCTAATTAAGGATGATCCTAGTCTAACTAGGAGCCTAATTAAATTTGATTAAACTATATTTAAATCTGATTTAAATCCTCAATTAGAAATTAGGTGCATTCATGTCCTAATCAAATAGGGAATTAATCTCCCTTGTAATTATCTTATCTTATAAACCAATTAGACTTGACCTAATCAAGTCCAAACCAAATCTAATTGAATCTAATTCAATTAGACTCGATCTTAATCCTATTACTCAATCAAATTGATCTAATTAGCAATCTAATTACTAATTAATCCTCTAGCAATACTTATACTTGATCAATCATCAATTACATTAATCATTTGATCATTGGATGATTCTCAATCGTTAATCAACCATCTGATCTGATAAAAATCTTTTATGTAGGTAATCCCATCGGTTCGAACCTAAGTCGATAGCATAGGAATAAATTTTTGTACCAATCAAAATGACTATCTAGCAATGATATCCAACATTCGGATAGGTCAAATGTATATAAAGCAATATTCTAGAATCCTGGCTTATGGTTACCATATAATTCATCCCTTTGATCCTTAATGCTCAGGATGACTTCGAGTTAACTATCAATACTCAAACAATTCATCTATATTGTGTCTTAATCTTATAAATCCCATAACTCTTCATAAGGATTATCGAGGCCTAGGTTTTGCTCAATTGAAACATAGTGAGATATTTGCTCCTGAAACTAGGAGTAGTCAATCCCATCTTGACTCACACACTAACTTTGCAAGTGCTTGTCTGCATCTAAAAATCTTTCATCCTTGTATTAGAAATATAGATAGTCTGACACTAAAGTACAGTAAGTTGCTTGCAAGTCACTATGGTGATCTCAGATCGAAGGAATACTTATACTCATAAGCCTTTACTAGCTATTCTTGACAATAAAGTACTATATTGGTCATGTTCAGTATAAATACATTTTCTATATCTCACCTGCATGCCATACCAGTATCTTCATACCACTTGGTTACGAGGACAACCAACGCATATGGCATATAATGATCTATACTCGATAAGTTATCATCCTAATTAATAATCTATAATTTGGTCATGAACAATTTTAAGAATTATTCGATAAATTTTTTTTTATCAATTGATTATAGTTCTAAGAACTTCATCATAATGCAGGAGTTCATTTGAGGAAGATAGATAATTTATGGTGAATAAGCCAAATAACTTTTATTAATTGATAATTCATATATAAATTACATGAGGAGCACAGTTATCTACAGTCTAGATGATTGGCTTTAGGATATATTTTCTAACAACTTTCACTCAGACTAAAGTCAATCAGAATAATATCGAATATCCATTGCCCACTTGTGTTCATTGTACTCCTTCATTTCAAGGCCTTTAGTAAATGGATAGGCCAAGTTCTCCTTTCTGTCAATCTTCTAAAGCTCTACGTCACCTCAATCTATAATCTTCCAGACAAGATGATAAAGACACAAAATGTGCTTGGTCCTGTGGTGCGCCTTCGGTTCTTTAGCTTAAGCTATGGCTCTAGTACTATCACAATATAGAGGGACTAGACCATCAATGGAGGATGCCACTCCTAGCTCACTAATGAACTTCTGCAACCACACAGTCTTCTTGGTAGCATCGAATGTTGTGATGTATTCTACCTTGCAAATAGAATCGGCTATGGTGTGTTATTTGAAACTTTTCTAGCAGATTGTTGAATGAACTAGTCTAGAATTTCAGGATTAGATTTTAAAATCTTTTTAAATCTATACAATGGAAACATGAATTA
This sequence comes from Cocos nucifera, assembly GCA_006176705.1. NCBI lineage: Eukaryota > Viridiplantae > Streptophyta > Magnoliopsida > Arecales > Arecaceae > Cocos > Cocos nucifera. The sequence continues at coordinate 39,468 of QRFJ01001836.1, read as the reverse complement.
ATCATATTAATTTATAATTAAATATGAAAAAACCTAGATATAGGATCTTATTATATAATTAAAGCATGATATTAAATCAAAAATTAATACATGAGAATAAATCATGTTGATCATATTAACATAAAAACTGTTCTATGCTAGATCAAATCTAGATAGGAGAAAGATGATTATATCATCCATACCTTAGCAAATCAAATTCTCTAACTTGCTGATCAGGGCTTAAGGTTGTCATTCTGATCATCACATGCGTCCGGCCTTTACAAGTTATCCACACGAGCCCTCGATCGTTGATCAAAAGTCCAATACTCAAAAATCAGCATAGTTTGCTAAAACTATGTTGATCCTTCTTCGACGATTGATCTAGATCTTTCTTTCTTTGAAACTTAGATCCTCTAATTTTTAGAAGATGAGGAAGATGATTTTGGACCTGAGACACCTCTTAAAATCTCAAAAAAGAATGGAGGAATAGATGGAAGAAAATCCTAGAAGAAGACCCTCTTCTTCTTCTCTTTTTCTCTCACCAAAGCATCTTGATTGGTGCCTTTACAATTCCCACGCCTAGACCTCTCTGTGCCCAGCATCTCCATGCCCAAAGACCTCTCTCTTAGATCTATAAACTTAGAGAAAAATTAGGTTAAAAATCCTTTTATATTGAGAGATATAGAGGAGTTCTTGTCTAGGTCAAATACCTAGTCAAGAGACCTCCAAATTAGGCTAGACTTGGGGCGCCCAACTCTTGGGCGTCCCCTCCTTTTTGGGCATGGACCACCTGGTGTTTGGCTCATTAAAATTTTTTACTTTTCACAAAAAATTTAGAGAAAAATTAGGAGTTTAGGCATCATACATGGATAAGAATTTTGGTTGCAACAAACTCTATCAAATAGAGTTTGAAATCAAAATAATTAATTTATTTTGACTTGGTCCTCAACCAAATACCATGTAAAAGGTATATAGAATGTAGAGATGCATGTTCTCTCTTTAAAAAAGAGAGATTCCATGAAAAAATTAAATAAAATTTTATGGAGAGTGGATGGAGATTGAATGGTGCAAGGATTTGGTAGTCATAGTCTCACTAGGACTCCTAATTTGACTTGATCTAACTTGATCCTTGGATCAAATTAAATTAGAATTTATTTAATTTAATTAAATTAAATATTAATTTAACTAATAATCTTATTAAATTATATTAAATTAAATTTAATTCTAATTTAATTTTTAATCAAATTAGAGATTAGGTTTAGTCAAGTCCTAATTGAACTAAGACTAGTTCTTTCTTGCAATTGGCTCATCCAATAAACTAATTAGACTTGATCTAATCAAATCCAAACTAAATATAATTAAATTATATTTAATTAGATTTAATCTCAATCCTTTGGCTTAAATAAATTAAGAAAATTAACAATCAAATTGCTAATCGATCCTCCTGCAACACTTGCACTAGGTTAAACATCAATCATATTGATTGTTTAACCCTAGAATAATTCTTAATCATTGATCAACCATTCGATCAGATTGAGATCTCTTATGTGTGTGACTCCATAGATTCAAATCTAATCTATTAGCATAGAAATCAATTTCTATACCAATCAAAGTGATCATCTAGTAATGGTACTCGACGGTCGGATAGGTTGAATGTGTAGAACAATATCCTTAGAACCTATATGGATATAGTTTTTATATAATTCATCTTCTTGACAAAAATCCTTATAGGATACCTCAAAGTTTAACTGTCAACCCTGATTAGGTCATCCACATTATATTTTAAAATATCAAATCCATCTTATGGATTATCCTAGCCAAATTTTTTGCTATATTAAAATATAGTGATGAATTCTTCACCAACTCTTAGAGTGGTCAATCCTATCTTGATGACATACCACCTTCATACATACTTGATTATGCCTAAAAGTCTTTTGTTATTGAATTAAAAATTCAGTTAGTTTGGTACCAAAGCATAGTGAGTTGCTTACAAGCCACTAAGATAATCTCAGGTCTCAGAAATACTTATATCTATATCCCATCATAGTAATTCTTGATAGTAGAATACTCTAGAGTTGATCATATTCAGTAATGATGTATCTTTACATCTCACATGTATACCATACTAGTATCTCCATACTTCTTGGTTAAGAGGATAATCAATCTATATGGTATACAGTGACCTATGCTCGATAGATGTTGTCATCCTTATTAACAGTCTATCATTTGATCGTGAATATTTAAAGACTAATCGATGAATTCTCTCTTTATCAAAACTAAATAGTCCTAAGGACTTCATCACAATAATGAAGTTCATTAGAAGATGTAGACTTTATGATGAAAGATACCAAAATATTTATTTTATTTATTAATAAATTAATTATAATTATAATATAGCTCAATCATCAATAGACTGATGATTGGCTTTGGGACATATTTTCTAACAATTGCTCCTCTATTTAGGATAAAAATATAATCCGACATGCTCTTGCTATCATCATGATCTAACTGAAAACTAGAATCAGTATATCTCATAAGTTTTAAGTCAGTATTTTCATATATGAGCTATTAGTATCTACTCACTATCCCTAGTGAGTATGCCACATCTGATCTCATACATGTTATAGCATACATGATAGATCCCACTATCGAGGCATATGGGATTCTACTCATATGTTATCTCTCTTTAAGAGTTGTCAGATAATCCTTCTTAGAGAAAAAAATTTTATAGCCTATCAATAGATAGCCTTTGTTGAAATTCTCTATGCTGAATCTTTTCAATACAGTATCTATGTACATGGATTGGGACAACCCAAGTATCCTTTTAAATCAATCTCTATAAATCTTCATTTTTAGAACATAAGATGCTTCTCTCAGATCCTTCATGGAGAATTGACATGATAGCCAAATCTTTATTCCTTATAATGCTGGAATATCTTTTTTGATTAAAAGAATACCATCCATATACAATACAAGAAATACAACTACAGAACTATTTGCCTACTTATAGATACAAGATTCTTCTCCATTCTTAACAAAGTCATACGTTCTAATCGTCTTATCAAAATATATGTTCCAATTCTGAGATGCCTACTTTAATTCATAAATATATCTCTAAACTTGCACATCTTAGACTCATCTATGGATGTGAATCCTTCAGATTATATTATATACACTTCTTCATTTAGCTCTCCATTTAGAAAAGTTATTTTTATATCAATTTATCAGATCACATAGTCCAAATGTCCTGCTATCGTAAGTATGATCCGAATGGACTTAAGCATAGCAATAAAAAAAAAATCCCATCATAGACTATACCATAACATTGATGATATTTCTTGGCAACCAAACGAGCTTTATAGATCTTCACCTTTCCGTATGCATCCTTTTTTCTTTTGAAAATCTACTTGCATCCAATGAATTTTATCTCTTTAGGTGGATCAACTAGTGTCCATGTTGGAAAATGTGTTCCAAACCTAATCATTAGTCTATTGATGGTTGAGCTAATTTTATAATTATATATGATTTATAATGAATAAAATATTTATTCTAGCTTTTTCATCATAAATGTACATCTTCTTTTTAGAACTCCTCTGCTGTGATGAAGTTCTTAGGACTATTTAGATTTGATAAAAAAAATTATTATTTAGTTCTTAAATTTATTCATGACTAAATGATATATTATTACATAGGACGATAACATTTATTGAGTATAGGTCATTATGTGTCATATGGGTTGATTATCTTCTTAACCAAAGAGTGTGGAGATACCGATATGGCATACACGTAAGATGTAGGAATACATCATCACGAAACATGACTAACTCCAGAGCATTCTGCTGTCAAGAATTGCTTTGATGGAATATGGATATAAGTGTCCATCTGACCTGAGATCATCATGGTAACTTGCAAGCAACTTATTATGCTTTGAAATCGGACAATCTGAATTTTTAATTTAGTGATAAAAAATTTTTGGGCATGGTCAAGTATTTATGAAATTGATGTATGAGTCAAGATGAGATTGACCACTCCTGATTTTAGGAGTTGTGCGTAATTATGTTTTTAATTTAACAAAGCCTTGGTTAGGATTTTTTTTTGTTAGGAGTCACGGGACTGATTGCTTTAAAGCACATTATGGATACACTATTGTAGGATTGATAGTTTAATCCTAAGTTATCCTAAACACAAAGATCAAAGGGATGAATTATATGGTAATCATATTCATATAGATTCTAGAATGTTGCTTTACATACATTGGACCTATTCGGACATCGAGTACCATTGCTAGATAATTACTTTGATTAGTACAAGAATTCATTCCTATGCTATTAGTTTAGGTTCAAACCTATGAGGTCACACATATTAGAGATTTCAATCTGATCGAATGGTTGATTAATGATTATGAATCATTCTAGGATCAAATAGTTAATACGATTAATATTTGATCTAGTGCAAGTATTGCAGGAGGATTAATTAGCAATCAAATTGCTAATTAGCTTAATTTGATTGAGCATTAGGATTAAGATCAAGTCTAATTGAATAAAATTTAATTAGGTTTGGTTTGGATTTGATTACATCATATCTAATTAGTTTCTAAGATAAGCCAATTGTAAGGAAGATCAATTTTTTATTCAAATAGGACTTATGTGCACCTAATTTTTAATTAAATTAAAATTAAAATTAAAATTAAATTAACTTAATCTAATTTAAATGAGCTCCTAATTGAACTAGGATCATCTTTAATTAGGTTACATGATAAGAGCGCGATGTTATCGTTAAGACATCGTGTTTATCAGTTTAATATGATTTCTTAAAATAATTAAAAATACGTAGATAGTAGTGAGTCTAGTCGAATCCATAAGGAAGGTAGTGTTTTTAGATTTGAAATCTTTAATTTTTGAAAAAAAAAAGAAAAGAAAAGAGTTTTGAAATTAAAAGTGAAGTCGGAAAATAAAAAAGTAAAAATTAAAAGATGCAGAAATTTAAACTTGGTACTAAGATCTACTAGTTAGATCTTAACATCTACTTGCAATAAAATAAAGAGCAATAATTAAAATGCAGAAATTAAATTACAATAAGAATAAAGAGCATGAAATTAAAAAGAATAAAAATAAATATTACATTAATTAAAAAGTTTATAATTTAAATACATAAAAAAAATTAAAATAGGCTGATCTTTGATCTTGGATCGACATTGGCAGAAAGGTGGTATAGAAGCCCAGCCCTTCTTCTCGGCACCCATTGCTTTGAAATAGCCTCTAATCCAAAGCCTAGCTCTATCCTATACCAAAGCTTCACCTTGATTGAAGATTATCAATTTTGGAGGCCTGTGGTCTTATTTATAGATGTTGGAAGGTTGGAAACATTTTCTGCAGGCAATATGGGACTAAGGAGGTCTTTAATCATCAAAATATGGAGAAATCTGAGTGAAAATTGGATTAAAAGGAGTCCTGGATGAATTCTATTGCTCTGGATGAAATCTAACCATTAGATATGGATCAAATGGTCTAAAAAATGCCAAAATCATATGTGTATTGATCCAGATCATGTCGGATTAAATTCTGATCATTGTTCATGTGTTGATGGAGAAAATTTGACCGTTGATCATGCATTTGGAGTCCTGATCACTGCTAGGAGCTCTCTCTACCATCGGATCATCCTCTAGATCGAGCACTATCGTTAGATGGCAATCCGCATGAAGTTGATTTTGAATCAAATTTGGTTTTAAACCTCCATTATCCAATCTTGACCATAAGCTACTGCAGCCGTCCAATTGCATAATTACCGTTCCCCTGGACTGCATGGACCAACTGCACCATACACCACAATGAATCAGCACCTCCTGTCGTCGAGTAAAATATCCAAAATGCCCTGTAAGCTATGATAGATTTTCTGTGAACCCTTTAAGCGTCTAGGTCCACCACATGTTGCTCCATGATTCATCGATTTTTGCTGAGTTGGTAGTCCACGCCAGGATCATGGACCAGTTGATGGCTTCTGCGACTGAGTCAGCTTACGTGGCTAGCTTGGCATGCTAGCTTCATCGGCTTGGCTTGGAGCATTTGGATGCACCAGCTGATATGGCACAGTGGCTTGAGCCAGCTGAGCCATATGTTATTATTTATTTATTTTTTATTTATTCTATTTCTTTAGAAATTCATATCTTCTTCGTTTTAGCTCTATTTTGCATGAAACTTATTTTATTATGATTAAAAAAATAAACTCTTTTCATTGATTATAAAATTTTATTTTTTAATTTTTATTATTTTTTAATAAAAATATAAATTTCTTAAAAATATATATATATTAATTAATAATTTTTAAAAATTAATATAAATTAATTAATAAATTAATACTTTTATTGATGAATTTATGGTACTTATCACACCCTCCAACTTAAGCTTTGCTCATCCTCGAGTAAAGAAAGAATTTAGTTTTAAATATCTTTTAACTTTAAAGTTTCGAATTTTACCCAAGCAGTTTTCAAAATGGTCATTGATATTTAGTAGAGTATAAGTGAGATATATCATTGGGATATTAATATTTTCAATAAAAAAGTTAAGTAAAAAATATTAATTTTTTTTGAATTTTTTTTAAATTATCCTATCTTTATCTCTGATTTGTCTAAACTTTCATATAGGTAAGTGTATTGCTACTTCTATCCTTCATTTATTGATTTTTATTTTCACATTGTCCACTTTGATACGAATATCATTGCTTACTTAGGCAATGAGACTCGATTACTCGATGAAATTTTTTTTTTTTTTTAACTTGTACCATTATTGAGTGTCTTAATCTATTAAGCTTTCTATTTAATCCATGTAGCGAGTCTTGGGCCAATGACTTCCAAACCAGTTAGCTTTAGGGCACAAGGTATAGAATATCCCTCGGGTTTACTAGTTCGAATCAAACAGGCTATGAGTTAAGACTAGTTTTACAACGAGCTTCTTTGTCCTTCCCATCTTTTGATGCAAAACTCAATGCTTGCTTAGGCAAAGAGGCTCGATTACTCAGTGAGAAGTACTTAAAAATTATTTTATTTTAATAAATTTTTATTATATATATGAAGAAATGTATAGTTGTCCTATATAAGCCCATAAAAAGTAGACTTTTCTTTGATGCTAGTAGAAAAAATTAGAAATGCTTAAAGAAAAAAGCTTTTTATGTTCTAGACTTAACTCTTTTTGAATTTTTTTAATATTTAATTTCTCAATATCTCACAGATTTTCTAATATGTGTATCAATTTTTTTTTAAAAATACTTAGTTTAATTCGATTCTTAAGCATAATCAGGTGTCTAAATACTAAATACTAACTTTTTTGAGGACTTAAAATTTTAAAATTTTTATTTTTCTCCCCCCAAACTTAATTGACATTGTCCTCAAAGGAGAAAAAAATAAAGAGTGTAATAAAGAACATGAAAGAATACACCTAACTCAGCATATTTTTGGTCCAGCATATGCCTTTGAAAATTTGGGCTCATTCAACATGTCCTAAAAAGAAAATAAACTAAAAAGATAAATTAGATGAAAAAAACTAAATATTGGGTTACCTCCCAATAAGCACTAAGTTTACCATCTTCAGCCAGACATAATGCAGCTTACTATCCTATGTCAAATATTGAATTGACAAATTCCAATAGTTTTGAATTGCCAATCTAAGAAAGTTGATTTATAATCCCATTATTGATATATTCATTGTTAATTTTGAGAATATAATTTGAGATCCCATTCTCAGACCCATGTTTATTAAAAAATTTTCCTATTTGTTCTTCTAAAATACTCATGAATTGAGTTTTTGTATTAGGAGTTAAGTTTGATTCAATGGGTGCTGGAAGGATGACTAAAGGCGATTTTAATTCTGAAGGTAAATTAATATGATCTTGCTTAAACAACTCCATTGGAGGTAAATTAATATGATCTTGCTTAAACAACTCCATTGATACTTCATTATATGCCTCTTAATTTTTGTAAGAAGAACCGACTTCTAGTGTTGAAGGGAATAGGACATTAGATTTATAAGTCTCGGATAAATCATCTATTCTCTTTTTTCTTATGTCATGTCATTTAAACTGGAACTAGCATCAGTACTAATTTCTGACTTGGGTTCTTCTATATGGTTAGTCTCAGTACTAACTAGTTTCTCTAAATTTTTATTTTGGCTAGCATCAGTACTAGCTTCTCTCACCTGATCATGGTATGCATCCATAAGAATCCTATAGCTTTTAAGTTCAGAAATTACTTTGGCATTCTCAAATTGGGGATTCTTAAGTGAGACATTAAATTGATAACTTGGTCTAGGTGGTTGGTGGATATTAGGTGGATTGTTTAAAATTGGTAGGCTTGGTAGTTGATCTAGTTCTCTCCTCATGTTAGACTCAACTAATTATCCTATTTGAGCTTCTAGCTTGGTGATAGATTCTTGTTGAGTCAAGATCGATTGTTATTGATTCAAAATTAATTATTAAAATTGATTAAATCTATCATCGACTAGATTAGTTTGTTGAGAAGGTGGGTATGAGGGCTGATTATAATATGGTGGCTGAAAAGGCTGACTAGGTTGATCTCTATTATAAGCATAATTCTGGTACTGAGGTCTATTTTGATAATTTTGCATTGATGGAGTTTGGGTCTGAACTTGAGTCTGTTGTGGTTTCTAAGAAAAATTAGGATGGTTTCTCCAGCCAGAGTTATATGAATTTAAAAATGGATCATTAATCAATTTGGAGTAACCTTGAGTAGCTTGAACTTATTCTCGGATAAAATATAAAAACTGTGTAGCAATAGAACATTCATTCACATGATGGGTTGGGCTGGCACAAATAGAATAAAACTTCTGATAATTAGAAGATGATGTAAATTATACGGGAGATTGTTGATCTAGGGTTAGGAGTTGATCTAATTTCTAGATAAGAAGATCAACTTTATCTAATTTTTAGACTATTAGGTTCAAATTAGCCATTTAATTATCAGATTTAATATGAATCAACCATTCAATTAAGTTCAACTAAATCAGAAAAAGTAATTTTCTACCGTGCATGTATTAGTGTAACCCTAATGTATAGTTTAAAACTTTTTAGATTTTCTTTTAAAATATATATATATATATATATTATTTTATTATTTTATTATTTTTTAAATTTTTTAAATTTTTTTATTTATTATTTTTAATTTAATTTAATTTAGTTATTTATTTTAATATATTTTTTTAGTTAGTTTAATTTAATTTTTATTTTATTTTTAGAGGAGAAAGGATAAAAAAAGAAAGAAGAGTTATAAAGAAGAGGTCCTAAGGAGCCCTAGAACTAAGAAGAGAGAAAAGAATTAAGTTTAATTAGGTTTGATGTTGGTTAGCAATCAAGTTGGTCAATCAATCTTGACTAAGGGTTATCCTAGATCTAGATAGCTCTTAACTGTCAAGGTCACCTTCAAGCCCTCTAAGTATAGGATCAGCCAATCAACTGGTCAGGTAAGTGTAAGATCAGTGAGAGTCCTTCCGTTGCTTGCCTTAGATACCAATTATGCTTGACCAGGTAAGCTAATGGAATCAATTAAAAATCATCTTCCTTCGGGCTCAGTCGTCCTTGAACCACTTTCCTAGACACTAGTCAAATTGACTAATCCTAACCTGGTTCAACTCTTAGGATTCCTTGGCTTATTAAGCTCGAGCTCCTAGAGCTGACGTCTAATTGATTTTAAAATTAAAGGCTTAGGATAATGCAGGATACTGGTTGGTTGTTTGTGGGCCAAGAAAGGGTGATCAAATTTTCATCTGATCTTGTTTAATTGAGTGTTGCCCTTAATTTGATTTAAAGATACATATACACAATCACTTTCAATAAGGGATTCTATGCAACTAAAGTAGATGCATGAAATTGATTAAACTTAAGAGCTTACCTTATCTCCAGCGATTACTAAAAAAGTTAAAATTAAAATAAAACTAATATAATGCATGCTCTAAACTGTTAGAATTTCTAATCTTATCATGAAACTTTTAATTAGATTTAAATATATTTTTTTAAAATTAATTTAAAAATAAAATAAATAAATAAAAAGAAAAGAGGACTAGAGTTAGGATTGATCTCACTAAGCAAAACTGAACTGGTTCTTTTTGTTCTTTAACCTCTTTTTCTGTAAAATAAAAAAAAAATAGCAAGCAATATTTACAAGAAAATAAAAATTTTATTTATAATTTATTTATAAAAAAATCAAAGAGATCAAAAATTTAATATCCGTGCCTTCCCTGACAACGATGCCAAAAACTTGATGCATTTGTCAAAATTATTTTTAATTTATTTAGAATAAATCAAAAAAATTAAAATCAAAAATCAAAAACCTTCCCCGATAATGGTGCCAAAAATTTAATAAGAGTGCAATGTTGTCGTTAAGACACCATGTTTATCAGATTAATCCAACTTCTTAAAATAATTAAAAATACATAGATAGTAGTGAGTCAGATTGAATCCATAGGGAAGGTAGTATTTTTAGATTTGAAATCTTTGATTTTTGAAAAGAAAAAGAAAAGAAAAGAGTTTTAAAATTAAAAGTGAAGTCTAAAAATAAAAAAGTAAAAATTAAAATGTACAGAAATTTAAACTTGGTACTAAGATCTACTAATTAGATCTTAGCATCTACTTGCAATAAAATAAAGAGCAATAATTAAAATATAAAAATTAAATTATAATAAGAATAAAGAGCATAAAATTAAAAAATATAAAAATAAATATTATATTAATTAAAAATTTATAATTTAAATATATAAAAAAATTAAAATAGGCTGATATCTGATCTTGGATCGGCATTGGCAGAAAGATGGTGCAGAAGCCCAGTCCTTCTTCTCGACACCCGTTGCTTTGAAGCAGCCTCTAATCTAAAGCCTGGCTCTACCCTATACCAAAGCTTCACCGTGATCGAAGATTATCAATTTTTGAGGCCTGGGGTCTTATTTATAGGTGTTGGAAGGCTGAAAATTTTTTCTATAAGCAATGTGGGACTAAGGAGGTCTTTAATCGTCAAAATATGGAGAAATCCGAGTGAAAATTGGATTAAAAGGAGTCCTGGATGAATTCTATTACTCTGGATGAAATCTGACCATCAGATATGGATCAAATGGTCTAAAAAATGCCAAAATCGAATGCGTATTGGCTCATATCAGATCATATTAAATTTTGGCAGTTGATCGTGCATTGATGGAGAAAATCTGGTTGTTGATCGCGCATTTGGAGTCTTGATCACCGTTGGGAGCTCTCTCCACCGTCGGATCATCTCCTAGATCGAGCGCTGCTGTTGGATGGCGATCCATGTGAAGCTGATTTTGAATCAAATTCAGTTTTAAATCTCCACCCATTCGATCTTGACTGCAAGCTACTGCAGCAGTCCGATCGCATAATTACTGCTCCTATGGACCACGTGGATCGGCTACATCGTACACTGCAATGAATCAGCGCTTCCTATCATCAAGTGAAAAGTCCAAAATATCCTATGAGCCATGATAAATTTTTTATGAATTCTTTAAGAGTCTAGGTCCACCACGTGTCGCTCCGTGATTCGTCGATTTCTGCTGAGCTGGTGGTCCACGCCTGAATCGTGGATCGGCTGACGGCTTCTGTGACTGAGTCGACTTGCATGGCTGACTTGGCGCACTGGCTTCATCAACTTGGCTCGGTACGTTTGGATGCACCGGCTGATATGGCGCAGCAGCTTGAGCCGACTGAGCCATATGTTATTTTTTATTTAATTTTTATTTATTTTATTTCTTTAGAAATTCATATCTTCTTCATTTTAGCTCCATTTTGCACAAAACTTATTTCGTTATGATCAAAAAAATAAACTCTTTCTATTGACTATAAAATTTTATTTTTTAATTTTTATTATTTTTTAATTAATTTTTTAATTAATAAAAATATGAATTTTTTAAAAATATGTATCAATTAATTAATAATTCTTAAAATTAATATGAATTAATTGATAAATTAATATTTTTATTGGTGAATTTATGGTACTTATCATTACACCAATCCTAATTTAATTGGATTTAAAATCTTGGTTTGACCAAGAAAAATTAGAGAGCCCAATTGGACTAAGACTCTCTCTCTTCCTTGCACCAAGACACCCATGTCTATGCCATTATTTTTTGCCTTTTGCATGAGATTTCTTATGCCCAGAGAAGGCCATGCATGCCCCTTTATTCTCCTTATTTCTAATTTGAAAATTTATTTTGGACCATGTCAAAGCAAGTTGTTTTGACTCAGGACTCTATTTGATAGAGTTTGACAAATCTCAAACACTATCCATTATATGGTGCCTAAAAAGATTTGGATCTGATTCTTTTCATAGAAAAGGAAGGTCCTTGTGTGCATAATCTTTGGTATCCCACACCCAAGGAAAACGAGATGGTGCACAAAAGTTGGCACCTCAATGTTTCCTACATTGGAAAATGTCCTAGCCAGATATTTGACCTAGACTAGGACTCTACCTTCCCTATTTAAGTGGACATTGGGAATGAGATTTAAAAGAAAATTTTATTGTGGGATAGAGTGTTGGGCATGGGAATTCTAGGTGTAGAGACTTTAGGGGCATGGGGTTTCTTTAGGACAACTCTAGTATATCCAGGTGAGAGAAAAGAGAGAAGAGAAGAATGATTTCTTCTCTAGGATTTCTTATCTTCCTCTTTCTTATTATTTTGAGAGATTAGTGAGGAGGAAAGCCTCTCTTAAGTCCTCATTTGAGTCTTTGTTCTTTGGAAGGTCCAAGAGAAAAAGAAGAAGATTAAAGATCAACATTCAAGGAGGGATCTGCGAAGTGCTAGCACACTGCGCATATTTTCGATCACCGGACCTCCAATCAGATCGAAGCTTTGTGTGGACAACCCTAGAGGCTAGAAATTCTATATGGCTTGAAGTGATAACCTCAATCATGAAAATAGCAAGCAAAGTTCTCAACCCATGATCAAGTATAGAGATCTAATCTCTATAGAGTTCTAGATTAGATCTAGACTAGGTATTGATATGATCAATACCATTCAAGTTATTTATTTAAATTTTAGATTTAATACATGATAGTATCATGTTATAAGATTCTAGATCTAGAAGTTTTTACATATTTAGTTATTTAATATGATTAATTTAAATCTTCTACTTTTGTTTATTTCAAAAAAAATTTGAAATCTTACCATGTAATCCTAGATTTTTTCTTCAATTGGTATCAGAGCTTAGAATTATTTGACGTGGTATTTATACATGTTTTAGATTGATAATTTAGATTAGATCTAAATTATAATCTTATATTTAAAATTGATTTAAATAATTAGATTGCATGAACTAATCTTATAAAGTTGTCCTGTTGTAAGGTTTATCCCTTACAGAGAAAAGATTATCTAGTATGTGCTAAACTAGAAACTAATCATAAATATGTTTAGCTTAGAGCTGAAATAGATTCATGATTTTATCTAAGTTATTTGCATTGTTTATGATTCAAACTTGCAACTAGTTGATGTTTATGAAATGAGCCGATCCATTTCAGAAATGAGTCGACCTATTTAGTGGACATAATCAGATTATAAAAATATTTTATAAATATAAAAATTATTTTCAAAATGCTGAACCCCAACCCTCAGCTCCACACTTAATTAAGAATTAAGGGTTATTAATGAGAATCTAGAATTATGAATTAAAGATCCTAGGACAAAAATTATAATACATTAGTTAATAGGGTTAGTGTAAATTAGGTCTATCAATTGGGTTAGACCTAAGGTTAGATTAAAGAATGGACTTAATTAGAATAATTGACTAAATCTAATCAAATGTTGTCTTAGATTAGGTTAAAGACACTGTAGATCAATTACAATAGTCGTAGTTGGTCAAGTCTATGTCTTTAATGAGATCCAAATGGACTTGATTCTTGACTAAGTAGTTTAGCTCGAATTGTTAGGTAGATCCAATCGAAATTAATTAACCAGTTGGTATTTAAGATAAGTCTGGTAGATTAGACTGATGGTCTTTAATTAGGAGCTACTCGTACTAATTCGATCTTTGGAGAGTTAATGGAATATCCCTCCCAACGATCTCACTTGCCTGACCTTCTTGGTGAAATTATGTTTTAATCATATCACTTGACAATTCAAGTTGATCAATGTCAACTAGGTAAATTAGTATGATTGATTTAAATACCCCTAGACTGGCTTATCTATGGTCTTCATTAATCTGACTTGGTGAAATCGGTAGGAGAATCGTGATTAGCTAGTTAACCTTTTCTCTTTTCTTAAATCAAATTAATCAAATTTTCTAAACTTATTAGATCCTTAAAAATAAAATAATTATGGTGATAACTAGATCATAGTCTTACATTAAGTTAAGTGATAATGGGTCCACTAGCTCAGTAATCATTGGAGGCCCAAAGGCCTGGTGCTTATTGGCTATTAGAATTATCATTCATAATATGATTACTTGGTCGTATCTCTTTAAATAGTGATTAGGTTGACTAATCAAAGTTGGGCTTATTCATTCATTAGTTAGATGGACCAAATATGGTCATGTTAATGGTTGGACCTAACCAGACTTTTTTAGTGGAGGCCCAAGCCAACCGATTAGATTTTTGGGGCAAAATTAAAATACTAGAAGTTGTTTAGAGAATTAATTAGTTATGAACCTACCCATAGATTCACATAGGTTAATTGGCCAAAGTTGGGCTTACGTGCAATCTATGTGGATTCTAGTATCCACTAAAAAATTAGGATAATTTTTTAAATTGAAAGTAGAGGCTATCAATTTGAATAAAATAGTTGGAGAATCTTCTGATTAAAGTCCAAATCTTTTGGTTTAATAAATCATATACAAATTAGATTTTTAGTTTTTCTTTGCGCAGTTATGGCCACTATCCTATCGCTTCGATCATTGTTGGACAATGATAAGTTAACTAGACCTAACATCGGTAGCCGGTACCAAAAGTTGAAAATTATCCTGGAGCATGATCGAATTCTGTATATTTTGATAGATCCGATACCTGAGGAGCCAGCTCCAAACGCACGTGGGATGGTTTGAGACACCCACCAGAAGTGGCTCAATGACTGAACCTTGGTTCATTGCATTATGCTAGCGACTATAAATGATGAGTTTAGTCACAGGTTTGAGTCTGCTCAGCCACAAGACATGCTTCAAATATTGAACAAGTCTTTTAGCACTCCTGACAATGTTAAGAGGCACAAGACTAGTTATGCCATCTTCAATGCCCAAATAAGGGATGGCACATCAATCATTGATTATATATTGTATATGATCACAATGATTGAGCACTTGAGCAAGCTTGGCTTTTTCTTGCATGAGCAACTTAGGAAAGATATAATACTAAACTCCTTACCCAAGTTTTTTCTCCTATTTCTTACTCATTTTCGAATGATTAAGCCTAAAGTCAACTATCATGTTTTGCTAGGGTTGCTTTAGAACTTTGAGAAGGATCACCAGCTCTACAAAGAGTCGGTGAATATAGTGGGAGGATCTTCTTTCGATCGTCGATCCTTTAAAAAAGAAAAGAAGAACAAGAAGAAGAAGAATAAGAAGGTGCAATAACATGCTAGAATATCAGTGCAGAGCTAGACTAGAAAATCCAAGCCCAATAAGAGTCAGGCAAAGTGCTTCTATTGTAAGAAGTAGGAGCACCAAAAGAGAAATTATCCTTAGTATATTACCTCTTTAGATCCAAATAGGTTGAGAAAGAAGTAAACTATTGCTAGGCAGGATACTTATATGATAACTTCTTGCAATTTCTTAATTTATGATATTACTGATTGAGTATTGGATACCGAAAGCCCTTACCATATTTATAATTCATTATAAGGTTTATAGGTCAATAGAAGATTCAAAAAAGATGATAGATTCCTGAACGTTGAAGATGAAAGATCAGTTTCAATTCTAGCATTAACAATCATAAATTCGAGTCTTATACTGTTGTTCTTAGTGAATGTCACTTTTGTCCTACTTTTTTATTGAACATCATCTCTATAGGCCTTTTGGCTAAAAATAATTATGAAATTTTAATAAAGAAGAATTTTTGTAATGTCATTTTGAATGATGCTATAATTTTTACTGGACATTGGAATAATAAAATCTATTTTTTATCACAACCTGTAAATATGGTCTACTCTATTGGCAAATATCCTAAAATAGATAATATGTCTGATATCTATCTTTGACATTGCAGGCTAAGTTACATTAACAAGAACAGAATAAACAAGTTGACTGAAGAGAAAATCCTCAAAGTCACTGATTATGAATTACTTTCAACTTATGAGTCCTATCTTCTTGGAAAAATGACCAAATCATCTTTTACTAGAAAAGGTGAGAGAGTCAATGAGCTTCTAAGTCTAGTACATACTGATGTATGTGGATCTATGAGCATAAGTGCTAGAGATAGATATTTCTATTTTATTACTTTCATAGATGATTTATCTAGATATAGATACATCTACTTGATGAAACACAAGTCGAATTTATTTAAAATATTCAAATAATTTTATAATGAGGTAGAAAAATAAATTGGAAAGAGTATTAAAACTCTTCGAGCTGACCAAGGGAGTGAATACCTTTCTTATGAGTTTCTCACATATCTAAGAGAGAATGAGATCCTCTCACAATGGACTCCTCTAGGAGCACCACAGTATAATGATGTGTCTGAATGGAGGAACCAAACTCTATTAGACATGATTCGATCCATGATGAATTTTGCTAGTTGGCCAATCTTCTTTTAGAGATATGCACTCAAATCAGTTTGCTATCTTTTAAATAAGATTTAAAGTAAGTCTGTAACTAAAACTCCATATGAGATATGGATAGGACATAAGCCAATATTCTCACACCTTAGGATTTGGAGGTGTCTGGTTTACATTAAATGTTTAATGATAGATAAGCTTGGACTTAGATCTGATAAGTACACTTTCATAGTGTTGGTACAGAAAACTATAGACATTAAAGATGGCTAAAGTTGAAGAGGATGAGATCGCCGTCAGCACCTAAAAAACATGTCCCAAAATGGAGGTGGGGTGACTCCGACAGGACCCTCCGATGGTCAAGTCAGTTTTTTGTCTATAGAAATGGAGTACTTAGATGAATTTAGAGCAAAATTTAGAGCTTCCAATGAAAACATATTTGGAGGATCCTTTTTTATAGGTGGAGCTTGTAACAAATCGATGGTGGCAGCCATAATTGCCCGATAGTGGGCTATTTGGGACCACATGGAGTTCGTTGAAAAAGGTAGTGTTTATTATCATGACGTACCAGTCTGTTGGGATTTAATAGCTGAGGATCGGATGGAACAATTATAGATAGTGAAGAGCTTCACATTTCAGCAATATAGGAGAGGTTTGGACATCCCTAAGGCAGTTAGTATGTTGACTGATATCCGTTAGGCTAGGAGTTGAGCTTGGATATACATTGAGGTCCTTCTAGCGATTTGGATGGAGTCCGACTGGTAGAAGCTCGTCTGGAATAAGCTACCTTGGTGATTGGAAGAAGTTCTTTCAGGAGGAGCCTGCTAGTGACTGAAAGGAATTTGGTTGAAAGTTTCAAGGTGATTTACAAAGACCTACCATCCTCAGTGAAGCATAGAAGTCCATCCAGGAGAAAACTCTACCAGCCTATGGTTCTTGTAGTGAAACCCAATCTACAAGGATGAAGCTTGGCTTGAAGGACTTCTGATTGGAAAGGAGCTCGGTCGGCCCCAAGATTGGCTTGGTCGAGCTATTCAGGGATCGAACACTTAGCCATCTACATGGGCAACCTCCTTCACTGTTCAAACTTGCCCAAAAGAAACACGATTGGAACCAGCTATCAATATTGGAGGAATTCAGCTACTCTCGCATCCTGTCACCAAGTTTGTCTAAGCGGGGGCTGCGGTGACCCATGGGCCTTGGAATTTACTTATATGGTTGACAAGATCAGCTTCAGTTGGTCAAAGGCCGACCATAATGAGATTACTCTAGGATCCAACACCAAGTTGGACTTCGATAGGAGTAGGTTTAACCCCAATAATAGTCTTCCTACTTCCAAGTTCAAAATTCGAGGAAAGAGAGTAAAAAGAGCGTGACTGTCGAAGTTCTTTTCTGGGTTGCCGCGCTTGTTAGGTCGACAATTTTGGCATTTTACTGTGCTGGCATCGAAGATTCTTAAATACAAGGTGATCTGAAAAGACAAATTTTTGAAACTCCTATCAAAACTCGATCTAAGTATGGTGCTATTAAGGATCTGCCCGTTGCCAACCGCCTACCATGATGAGTAAGACACGTGTCAACCAAAGATCGATCAGAAGAGACCTACAACCATAACTACCTCGAGACTCCTCAAGATATTTAAGTACCCCTTTGCCCTCTGGTCTTTCATCCAACCCGAGTCTCCTTCTTCTTTCTTTAGTTCCACCTCCTTTCCGCTCGAGAGCTCCAATTCCCTCAGCTATTCTCTCCATTCTCAGGCACTTTCCCATTCGATTTCTATCATGCCGATCATCTCCTCATGCTTTCCAACCAATCGAGGTTAGTCTCAAAATCTTCATTTGATTATTTTGATGCCTTTTGCACCTTATCTTCTCAATTTCTTTGAAGTATTTTCATACCTTATTTTTCTCAATTTTTGGAGGATTTTTTTGGGTTTAATCTGATCCAAATGTCCATCGAAGAGTCCTGGTCAACCTATTTTGGAAGTTCGGCTCACTTGGCCTTCATGGACCCACTTCTTAAGGATGTCGAACCTGTAGAAGCATCCCGACCCCCCTTCGTGCCTGATACCATCCCTTGTAGACTTCGCCCTGATGACCTTCCTTCAATTAGAATCCAGTTTGGGATCCCTTCTGAATATGAGCTCAAACTTTCCGATCCCAATGACCGAGCTTGCTCCCCTCCTCCAAGTTGTATGTGCCTATATACTGAGGCCCTTCGCATAGGACTTAGGCTGCCAATTTCTCCTTTTATAGTAGCCATGTTTAGATTCTTAAACATCTTCTTTGCTTCCATGGTGCCAAACTCTTTTTGATTCATCATAGGGTTCCTTTCTTTATGCATCATGGTCGATGTTCGGCCTATAATCTCTTTATTTCGCAACTCTTCACCTTCAAACATCATCCCACCACCAAGGAATGGAGGTATGTCTCTCTCCAGTTTAGCAAGAAGGGGTTGCTTAAGGGTGCCCCTTCTTTCATTCATAATTGGAAGGAGAAGTTTTTCTTTATTCCATGTCCCTCTTTAGAATTAGGACTTTCTCATTGGGGGAACTTGAGAGATTTGATCTACTGAGCTCCCAAACTAGAGAAAGAAGATCGGGACTCAATCAACAAATTGAAGAACTACTGAGCTCTCCTAATTTCTAGGCTTCTAGATGATCAGACCTTGTTCAATCTCGATCTCAGCCCTCTTGATCCAGTAGGCAGTATCCTGTAGCTAGTTAACTTTGCATTATATATCTTCTCTGACTCTAACTCTTATTGTTTGCAAAAATGACTCCGAAAGAGTGAAACCGTTTGGCAAAGAAAATCAAGTCTCTTAAGAGAAAGGATAGTTCTACTAGAGAACCATTGAAGGAGGCTCATGCTGAAGAGCCGAGCCTGCTCGCACCAATCGAAGCCATTTCTGCCCCAGAACCCGCTGTCGCAACGCTAGTCTTGACCTTGCCTGACGAGGCCACCATCCCTGCACCTCCTAATCGAGAGAAAATTGTTGAGGGGCAGAAGAAGAGGAAGGCCACCAGGAAGAAGGTTGGGAGGAAGGTTGAAAATTTTGGCAGCGAGAGTTTTGGCCAGGAGCAGGCCTTCTTAGATGATCGAGAGGTCATCCAATCTTTGATGAAGAAAATCATTCTCCCCCATATCATCGAGAAAATGATCTGGAAGAAAAATGTGGAGAGATTTGATGAGTCCTTTGTTGTCTATCTTGAGGTATTTAATCTTTCCGAATATGTTAACATGTTAAAGGTACTTTGAAGCTCTAACTCGATCTCTGTTTGGTAGCTAGGACATTACCTATTCGCTCATTTGAAGGCAGCAGATCATAGTCAAGCTGAGGCTTCCAAAGCCCTTCAAAAAGCCCAAGCGGAGGTCGAGAGGGTTCGGGCCGAGGCTGACTACTTAACAGTGGCCTCGGAGGTCCAAACTGCTGAGGTTGAGCATCTTCATGAGGCAGTGAAGGGGGAGGAGGAAGCAGTGGCAGGACTGCACTGACATTGGCCAAGGAGGAGAAGAAAAAGATGGAAGAGGAGGTCGACACTGAAAGGGAGTGGGCCATCAAAGATTTCAAGTCCTTCAAAGATATGGAGGACATTAAGATTGCCTTTGCTCAGGAGGCTTTTTTGGAAGGATTCGAGATCTGCATGAGGAGGATCGTGAAGAACTTTCCAGAGGTAAATCTTGACCTTTTAACGAATGAACCTAATGATGAGGCTGGTCCTTTCAATGCCAATGTAGAAGTTGGCGTTGCTTCTCCCATTGCTGAGCTCACCCCGGAGATCCCAGAACCTACTGTGGCAA
The DNA here is from genome assembly GCA_006176705.1 of Cocos nucifera. NCBI lineage: Eukaryota > Viridiplantae > Streptophyta > Magnoliopsida > Arecales > Arecaceae > Cocos > Cocos nucifera. Next base: position 18,992 of record QRFJ01001836.1, on the reverse strand, counting down.
CACCTGAATTTGCTTGGGAGCCAAAGGTGGTGGAGAGCGCCCTAACTTTGTTCACTGCAATGCCGCCCGAGGTTGAAAACTCTCTATAATTTTTATTTTTCTTTCTTGATGTACTCAAAACATTTTGAGTAATGAAAACATATTTCTTTTCTTTACACTTATGTTGTGGTATGTGTCATCCAGAATTCCTTTATCAATTAAAGTCATGACTTGCCATCTCTGGTTGATGCTGATCCTCTGCCTTAGGGTATTCTGCTAAAGTTAATGATTAAAAACTTAAAGAAAGAAGTAAATGATTTGAGAAAAAAGTTGAAGAAAATGGAAGATGAGCTTTAAAGGTCCAGAAAAAATGCTTCGGAGGTGACGATCGAAGTCACTCACCTTTGCAAGCTACATATGAAAGATTTCGTGAGCTTCAACATTAAGAAAGATAGCTTCGAGAAAGAGTTTGCCAAACTTAAGTAAAGCACCAGTGACAAGTCCCGGGCATTAACTGGGAAGGTTAGCTCCCTCAAAGTCGAGCTCAAGATGGCAAAAGAGAAAATTCATCTATTAGAGGAAAGTTCGCCATGGTCTTCCGACAAGGCTCGGTACGAATGAAATTGGTCTCAGAAGTTTTCTACACTCTAGAAGCAATTGCATGATGCCGAGCTCGCCTATGAAACCTACCGGTTGGGCTGGTGTGAGAGGATATTCTTGTTGGAGCAGAAGCTCCGTGCTACTAATAGCGAGATGGCTCGACTCCAATAGCAGCTCGTCAATAGTTATCAATCTGACACAAGTAGGGTGTTAGAGGAGATCACCTCCCTGAAGAGGATCGCGGGTGAACTTTCAAAATTGATCGAAATGGAGAAGGCCGAAGTTCAGCGACTAAAGCTTCAGTTGATTTATGAACAATAGGCTGTCAAGGATGCTGAAGCTGAATTAAAAGTTCTGAGAAAAAGACTGTAGGTATTAGAAGAAAATTATCAAAGGACTGATAGGATGTTCCATAACAACTTGATAAGGAGAAAGGAGCTCGAAAAAAAAATCATCAGCTTGAAGGAATTCTTGATGATGGCTAACAGTTCGAAGTCCAAGGAACCTGATCCTTCTTAAAACTTCAATTTTTTTTTTGTAACCGGCCTTGCAGACCCTTGTTTTGTAATCAACTTTGATTTTAATGAGATGATATCTTCTTCCATTTTTGCTCTGTGTGGGTTGGATGTTTGTCGATGGCTCTGCTTTTCTCTCTTCTTTTTTCCTTTTCTCTTCCTTTTTTTTTAAAACATTATTGTTGAGGATGCTTAATCGAAGATCTTCTCCTATGCCCAAACGAGATTCTCTTCCTGCTCCTGACACAGTCGGTCTCTATTTTTGTTAGGACAAGGTCTTTCTCCTATCCTCAATAAGACTATTAGAGTGTGAAAGGGGCGTTGAAGGAGGCTCTCTTTTCCTCCTATCTTAAATAATCGAAGATCTTTGTCCATATCAGGACAAGGTCCTTCTCCTATTTTTGACATAGTTAGGCTTTGCTCATGTTAGGATGAGGTTCTCCTCCTATTCCTAACAAAACAGTAGGGGCATGAAAGGATCGTTGAAGGAGCCTCTTTCCTCCTTCTATCTTAAATAATCGAAGATCTTCGTCCATGTCAAGATGAGGTCCTCCTCCTATTTTTTGTTAGATATATGTGCCCTAGAAGCCAAAATTGGCTGACACTTGTAATACACTTCTAGGGGCAAAATTGTAATTTTGACTATAATTAATGAAATGGGTCATTTTCTATCACACATGTGTATTTAGTGTCTGTGATACATCCTTTGAGTTAATGGTAATGATAATTCATATTTTCAAGAGTTGAAAATTTAAGACATGAATAATCATTATTAACTCATAAACAGCTCCCGACCATAGGATCATCACGAGGATGGTGATTGATCCGGAAGGTTGGTGTACGATCGCTTCTCTTTAGTAGATGAGTCTTGAGTCTACGGTGTGGAGACACCGAAGCGAGAGTACAGATACTCGTTAGAGAACGAGGGCACTGAGCGTGACCACCTCGAGTAGTCATTAGAAAGTCTACCTTCTCGTCAATGACTGACTCGATGCTGCAGTAGTGTGTCTGGTTCTTTGACCTGAGATGCATCGGCAGTTCACCTTGAGGGTGTTATAGTTTGACTACACCATTACTCGGTCTCCTAGCCATATGGAACCCTGAGGTGTATGTTGGCTGTGACATGTTCATTGTAGGAACTGGATTGCATCAAGATGGGATCTATCTACCTCGATGGTAGAGGAGTAGCCCTATGATGATCATGAGAATCAAGTCCTCAAGCCCATGGCCATGGCAGAGTGAAATAATAGAAAGAGTTTCTATTTAGATTTTCACACTGGACTCGAATCGAATGATTACATCATATGACAGAGACTAGGGTTTGACGAGTTCACCTTAACCCTAATCTGATCGGGGCTCAAGATAGAAGAACTGAATCACACAGGTAGCTGCACCAAGAGGTTCGCATTCAGCTCTGATGGGTTGCCACCATATACTGCTAGGTGTCACTAGTGGATTTTGGGAGCAATTAGAATGATTTAGATGATCGATCATTCTAGCTGTTCGAATCAGAAGAGTTCTGATCCATCGAAAGGAGTTTCGATGATGTCTATGATAGAGATCATGACATATCCCATTACCATACAGAACTGAACCTAACTGGGTCACACAAACAAGGATTTGAATCTGGTGATCATCAATTGAACTGATCTAGTTCAATTGATCTGAATGAGATTCAATTAGGTTCAAGGAAATCGTGCTAGCACTCGATTGAACCTAACGTTCTTCTTTTACTATCATAAATAAGTTGTCCTGACTGAGCCAAAGGAGTTTGTGCTCAATCAGAGGCCTTCATATGGTCTGACTGGAGGTTGTCCAAGTCAGAATAGGTTGTCTTATTTGTAAGACATTACCTGCCATTTTTGGTCACCTGCCATTTCTTGTTCTTTGACTTTGGTCAAAAGTCTACCTTTGACTGGTCAAACGTTGACCATTCACCCTTTGACTTTTGACCACATGTCATGCACCTATTGGAGAGCTGGTGGGGGCCTGTCCCCCTACCAGAACCTGGCAAGGAGAAGGGCGCACGCCAAGGATGGCGTGAGCCCAAGTAGGAGGCGCCTAGGAGTCCTTGTTGGACAAGGACTCCACCTCCCTTTTGGATTCCAATCAGAGTTCTACTAAGAATCCAGTTTGACTGGTCTTAGCGCGCCCTCTAAGGAGGAATCCAGGGGTCTCTATTCCAACCAATCAAATTTAGATCTGATTTCACAAAGGGTTGTGATTGGTTGAGAGGAAGAGGAGTTGGATCACAAGAGGTCTATAAATAAGACCCTGCGCCCAACCCTAATTCCAAGTCAAAGTGAATTCAATAGAGATTCCCACGTCCAAGGCTGCCTCTCCCCTCCTTCTCCATGCCATACTCTCTTCTCCCCTTGCTCTCCACGTCCAAAAGTGTTTTGGACTTAGTTTGGTGCGATTCAGATCAAGGAAAGGCGATCAAAAGCAAGAAGGCTGCGCTGCTGCAAAAGGACGACTGCAGATCTTCAAAAGAGTTTTGAAGATCCTCCAGATCAGATCCAGATCTAATTTTTGGAGGTGTGATAGAGAAGAAGAGGATCTCCAGATCCAACCCAAGTGAATACCGGTAGAGGCCAGGCGCTTGCGTGGCTAAGATCCAGAACCTTCCGCTGCAATCAGGATCATCTACAGGGTAATAGGATTACCCAAATCAGGTAAATTGAATTTGATTTAATTTATCTTATTTTATTTTATTTATTAAAATAATAAGAATCAGATCTGAAACATATCAAGATCTGATTAAGATCAAGAGAAAATTTTTGAAATATATCTCTTGATCTAATCAGATCTGGACGAACCTGGATCGGGAAATCAGGATTTCCCTTCATTTCTGACATAATTAGACTTTGCTCATATTAGGATGAGGTTCTCCTCCTGTTCCTAACAGGATAGTAGGGGCATAAAAGGGTCATTGAAGGGACCTCTCCCCTCCTCCTATCTTAAATAATCGGAGATCTTCATCTTGCTCATGTTAGGATGAGGTTCTCCTCCTGTTCCTAACAGAATATTAGGAGCTCAAAAGGGCCATCTAAAGGATCTCTCTCCTCCTCCTATCTTAAACAATCGAAGGTCTTCATCTTGCTCATGTTAGGATAAAGTTCTCCTCCTGTTCCTCACAGGATAGTAGGAGCATGAAAGGATCGTTGAAGAAGCCTCTCCCCTCCTCTTATCTTATATAATCGAAGGTCTTCATCTTGCTCATGTTAGGATAAGGTTCTCCTTCTGTTCCTAACAGGATGTTAGGGGCTCAAAAGGGCCATCTAAAGGGCCTCTCCCCTCCTCCTATCTTAAACATCCGATGGTCTTCATCTTGTTCATGCTAGGATAAGGTTCTCCTCCTACTCCTAATAGGACATTAGGGGCTCAAAAGGACTATCTAAGGAGCCTCTCCCTTCCTCCTGTCTTAAATAACCGAAGGTCTTCATCTTGCTCATGTTAGGATGAGGTTCTCCTCCTCTTCCCAATAGGGCATAGAGGCTCAAAAGGGCCATCTAAGGGACCTCTTTCCTCCTCCTATCTTAAATAATTGAAGGTCTTCATCTTGCTCATGTTAGGATGAGGTTCTTCTTCTATTCCTAACAGGACATTAGAGGCTCAAAAGGGCCATCTAAGGGGCCTCTCCTCTCCCCCTATCTTAAACAACCGGAGATCTTCATCTTGCTCATATTAGGATAAAGTTCTCCTCCTGTTTCTAATAGGATGTTTATTTTATTTAACGATGAAGTTTGGGGGATAATTTTCTATCATCAAAATTTTATACCCAGAATGGAGATGTCAAAATAAAAAAAATTTATTGAAATAAAGTTATTGATAGTACATTCATAAGTTTTTCGAGTTTCATAGGTGGGGTAGATTGACTCCTTCAAGCTCTCTTAAGTAGTAGATCCTGGGCCGGATGACCTTCTTGATTTCATTAAGGCCTTTCCAATTTGGGGCAAGCTTTTCTTGGTTCTAAGATTATGAAATAGCTACTCACCGAAGCACCAAGTCCCCCACTCTGAATACTTTATCTCTGACTCTGGAGTTGTAATAGCAAGCAACTTTCTGTCTATAAGCAGCCATCCGAACTCTTGCCTATTCCCATTTTTCCTCCAATAAATCAAGATTAATCCTGAGGTCCTATGAATTGCATTGTTCATTGAAGGCCATAACATGTGCCGATGGGAGTTTGAGCTCAACTGAAATGATTGCTTCTATTTCGAAGGCCAAGGTAAATGGAGTCTCTCCAGTCGATAGTCTTTGGATAATTCGGTACGCTCAGAGTACTTGATAAAGTTCATCTATCCAAGTTCTCTTTGCTCTTTCAAATCTTGATTTAATACCTTACAACAAGATTCTGTTAGGTACCTCAGCTTCGTCATTTGCTTATGGATGAGCCACTGATGTAAAATTATGGGTGATGTTCAAATCTTCGCAGAACTCAGCAAATTTTATCCCTACAAACTTGCATCCATTATCAGTTATAAGAGTCTGAGATAGATCAAACTTATAAATGATTGACTTCAAGATGAAGTCTTGCACTTTTGCTTCAATAATTTTTGCTAGGAGTTCGGCTTCGATCTATTTTGTGAAGTAATCGATTGCCATCAATAGAAACTTTTACTATCCGGACGCCATAGAGAAGGGTTCGAGTACGTCCATCCCCCATTGTACAAATGGCCATGGAGCATTTAGGGGTGTTAGTTTGGAGGCCGGCTATCTTTGTATGTTTGTGTTTCTTTGACATCAATCACACTTTTTGACATACTCAATGAAATCATTGTACATGGTTGGCTAATAGTATCCTTGCTGAAATAATTTATGGGATAAGACTCTGGCACCTAGGTGGCTTCTACATATTCCTTCATATACTTTCTACAGTGTGAAATTGACCTTGAAAGGTTGGATACATTTTAGAAGTAGCAGAGAATACGACCTCTTATATAGCTTGTTTTCATATAGAACGCATAGGGAAGCTTAATTTCTCAATTTTTGAGCCTCTTTCAAATTATAAGGAAGAGTCCCATCCTTGAGATAGGTGACTAGAGAGTCGATCCAGCAAGGCTCATGGTCGATCTACATCACAGACTTCAACTTCTTCGAACTTGGGCACTTCAAAACTTTAAAGAAGACTTCTTTCGGTAGTTCATTAGGGGCAAGTGTGGCTAGTTTGGAGAGAAGGTCGGCTCTGATATTTTTTGTTCTCAAAATCTGCTGAATATTAAAACTATTGAAGGCCGAGGTCAGACTCCTCACCTTTTCTAGGTATTTCACCCTACTTTTCTCTCGAGCTTCATAGTTGCCACTGACTTGCCCCTACTATAGGCTTGAAGCCGATCTGCTTCCAGCTCTTTAGCTATTTTTAACCCTACCATCAGAGCTTCATACTCCATCCCATTATTCATCATGGGAAACTCGTAGCGTAGCACATACTATGCTATAATCCCTTTCGGGTTGACTAAAATCAAACCCACACCGACCTTGGAAGCATTGGATGATCCATCCACATATAGGACCTAGAAGCCTTCGAGAAGGTCTGCTCCTTCACTGGGAGAGTTCGACTGCAACCATGGAGTGTTGTCCTCCTTCTGTTCAAGTTTGATTTCATCGAGAATGGTGCATTCCACTATAAAATCTATCAATATCTGGGCTTTGATAGATGGTCGAGATAAGAAGTTGATATCAAACTCTATAAGCTCAATTGCCCATTTTGCAATTCTTCCAAAGGCATCTGTTTGATGAAGAACTGTCTTAATTTGTTGATCAGTGGGGAGTGTTACAATGTGCCCTCGAAAATAAGATCAAAGTCTCCGTGCTGCAATCAATAGAGCATAAGTGAGTTTTTTTAACTTGGTATACCTAGTTTCGGCATCCCTCGAAACTCGACTTATATAGTAGATCGGCCACTATACTTTTATCTCTTCTTTAACCAGGACTGTGGCAAGGGCTATCGGGAAGACCGCTAGGTATAGAAATAATTCTTCTCCAAGTTCGAGCTTCGCTAGTAGTGGAGGCAAGCCAAGATAACTTTTCAACTCTTTAAATGCTTGTTCACATTCAGGAGTCCAGCAAAAGTTCTTCAGTTACTTGAGTACTTGAAAGAAGGGCATGCATCGCTCGACCGACTTTAAGACAAAGTGATTTAGAGCTGCCACCTTTCCTATTAGGCACTAAAATTTTTTTATCAATTTTGGAGCAATCATTTCTTGAATGGCTATGATCTTCTTAAGATTAGCTTCGATTCCATCCCTGGACACCATGAATCCTAGGAACTTTGTCGAGGTTACTCCAAAGGCATATTTGGTTGGATTCAGCTTCATCTTATACCTTTGAATAGCATTGAAGGTCTCTTCAAGGTTGGCAATATGATTAATTAAAATCCAGCTCTTGACAAGCATGTTATCTATATAAACCTCCATGTTGCGGTCGATCTGCTCTTAAAGATTTTATTCACTAGGTGCTGATAGATTGCACCTGCATTTTTTAGTCCAAAGGATATAATTTTGTAATAATAAAGACCACGATCAGTAATAAAAGTAGTCTTCTCCTCATCTTTTGATGCCATTCAAATTTGGTTATAGTCGAAAAAGACATCCATGAAGATGAGGAGCTCATGGCCCAAAGTTGCATCCATCAGTTGGTCGATTCTGGATAGGGGGTAGCTATCTTTTGGACAGACCTTATTCAGCTTCTTGAAGTCGATATACATCCTCTACTTGCCATTCATTTTTTTGACAAGAACTACATTGAAGATCCAATTCGGATAATTGACCTCATAAATGAATCCAGTATTGAGGAGCTTATCAACTTCTTCTGCAATCACCTTCTGCCTCTCCGGTGCATAGCTCTACATTTTTTCTTTCATAGGCTGATACTTGGGGTCGACAACCAAACGATGCTCCATAACTTCGATCTTAATTCCCAGCATGTCTGTGGGAATCCAAGCAAAGATATATGCATTCTTTTGAAGGAAGACGACGAGCTGCTTTCTGACCTCTCCTCCCAAATTAGAGCCAATCTATACTGTATGTTCTGCATTCTCATCATTCAAAGGGATGGTTATAAGATCTTCCATAGGCTCACCTCGCTCCTCAGTAAGGTCATCCTGAACATCCAGCCCATCAATGGGGCAAGGGTCTGATTGTGCACCTCTTTGCAAAGCAATCAAGTAGTAATGTCTCGCCAAAGCATGATCTCCTCTGACCTCTCCGATCCTACAGAAAACTTCATTTTCAGATGGTAAGTTGATACTACTGCTCGAAGTATATTCAAACTAGGTCAGCCAAAGATTGCATTATAAGTAGATGGAGTTTTCACCACCAAAAAATCTACTTATGCTCTAGATTGCCTTGGGTATCATCTTGCGGCCATAGTTAATGTTATTTTTTCTTCAACTAACACAGCATTGCCAGTAAAGCCTACCAATGGAGAGTTCATTGGTTCTAATTGATTATTAGGTATGGAATTTTGAGAAAGTATTATAAAAAATATCAGTAGAACTTTCATTATCAATAAGAATGCGACATACATCATAATCAGCAATATTTAAGAAACTACAACCGCATCATCATGAGAAAATTGAACCTCTTGAGCATCTTCTTTAGTGAAAGTTATTGATTCTTTAGTCCTTTATTTCTTCGTAGGCTCTACCGACTCGGCGGTCTCTCTCCATCAAAATTCTCCAGAGATGGTGTTAATAATACCAAGAGAAGGTCGATCTTTCTATTGCTCCTCCCCCCTTGGTTGTTCTGATTGTGGCAGCACCCTCGATCGATCCTCTCTTTTTTTAGGGCAACATCATAGAAATCATCCTAGTCGACCCCATCTAATGAGCTCCTCATTCTTATCTTGGAGCTGGATACATTCTTCAATATCGTGACCATGGTCATGATGGTAGAGATAATACTTGTTAGGATTGCACTTGCTAGGATAAGTGCGCATTCTCTATGGCCTTAGGTGCATAGTTATGGAACCTTTTAAAGAAAGAATTCCATCGTACTCTTCTATCAGGGCTGCTTTATTTTCGAGCTTGGGGAGGAGTTTGGGCTCGCTTACGCTCAGGTGGAGTTTGAGAGCACGATCGAGCTTCACTCAACTTTCTTTCAACTACAAGCTTGCTAGGTTCACCTGCATGCCACTCTCCTATGGCTTCAAGATCATTGGCCTTAAAGGCTTCTTCCGCTTGGGCATAGCCATCAGTCTGAACCAGCATATCAGCAAAATTTTTGGGATACTTCTTCTTCAGAGAAAATAGCAGATCATTTTTCTGAAGGCCACCCTTTAGTATAGCCATTGCAATAGATTGGTCCAAGTTTTGGACCTCTGGAGCAGCGGCATTGAAGTGGCTGATGTAAGCTCGGATGAGAAAGTTCGAGCCTTGCTGGGGACGCCGACTACTAACAAAATGAGGTGCAAATTGATGGCTCATTTGATCAAAAGAGAAGATCGTATCCGACTTAAGAGCCGAGTATCAGTTTTTTGCTGCTTCCTTCAAGATGGATGGAAAAGCTCAGCACAGAATGGCGTCTAGTGCACCATGAAGTAGCATCATAGTCTGGAAGACCTTCAGATGGTCAATCAAATTAGTGGTCCTATCATAGCTTTCGAATTGGAGGAGCTTGAAGTTTGATGGAATTGGATCCTGTATGATTCACTGGAAGAAAGAAGGATCGATGCAGATGTCGTTACATGAGCGGAGGGAGCGTAGCGGAGTTCCTTGATCCATCAGTTCATCTTTTATAGTTTTTGGTCTAACAGGTCCTCCTGATCATGGATCTCCAAGATCTTTTGGCAGAATGGAGGCAGAGATCTATCGAAAGTAGAATCATGATCAGAGCAGGGCTCTCTACCCTCTGCTTCCATCTTCTAGGTGTTATAGGATGACTTGCCTAGGTGGGCCGTTCCTGCACTAGATCTTGAAATTTTGATGAAGCTTGTTCTAACTAAACTGATGCCGAGGGTTGCTGCCGCTACATGGCCTGAACTGCTTCAATGAAGCCTCTGACCTACTAGATCAGTAGGTTAAACTGCTCCATGTCCATCGTTGAGCCGATGAAGCCTGGGATGCTAGAGATGAGACTGGGGTGGGCAGATCTAGATGAGATTTGGCCGTAGAAGCATTTGACCATCGAGTTGATGCCTTCTTGGGAGGCATCATGGCTAAGCTTTATCAAGAGAGAAGAGTCTATGAGGATGAAGAATCTCTACTGAGCGCTCCTTTTAGAATAAGGAATGTGAACCCCTCCTAGAGTCAATTCTATTGGTATAGAAAACTGTAGATGTCGGAGATGGCTGGAGTTGAAGAGGACAAGGTCGCCATCAGCACCTACAAAATAAATCCCAAACCAAAGGTGGGATGGCTCCGGTAGGTCTCTCCGATGGTCAAGTCAATTTTTTATCCACAGAAATGGAGCACTCAAATGAATTTAGAGTAGAGTTTAGAGCATCCAAAAAAATGTATCTGGAGGATCCTTTTTTATAGATGGAGCTTGTAACAAATCGATGGTGACAGCCGTAACTATCCAGTATTGGACCATTTGGAACCACATGGAGTTCGTTATAGAAGGTAGTGTCTATTATTATGATGTATCAGCTTGCTGAGATTTAATAACTGAGGATCAGATAGAATAGCTATAGGTAGTGAAGAGCTTCACATTTCAGCAATACAGGAGAGGTTCGAACATCCCTAAGACTATTAGTACATTGACTGATATCTGTTAGGCTGGGAGTCAAGCTTCGATATACATCGAGGTCCTTCTAGTGATTAGATGGAGTCTGACTGGCATAAACTTATCTGGAATGAGCTACCTTGGTGACTAGAAGAAGTTCTGTCGGGAGGAGCCTGCTAGCGATTGAAGGGAATTTGGCTGAAAGTTTCAAGGCAATTTGCAAAGACCTACCATCTTCAATGAAGAACAAAAGTTCGTCCAGGAAAAAACTCTACTAGCCTATGGTTCCTATAGTAAAACCCAATCTACAAGGATGAAGCTTGGCCTGAAGGAGTTCTAATTGGAAAGGAGCTCAATCGGCCCCGAGACTGGCTAGGTCGAGCTATGCAGGGATCGAACACTTAGCCATCCACATGGGTGACCTCCTTCACTATTCAAACTCACTCGAAAGAAACTCAATTGGAACCAGCTATCAATATCGAAGAAATTTGGCTACTCTCACATCCTTTCGCCAAGTTTGTTCGAATGGGGGTTACAGTGATCCATGGGCCTTGGAATTTACTTATACAATTGAGAAGATCAGCTTTTGTTGATCAAAGGCCAACCATAATGAGATTACTCTAGGATCCAACACGAGGCTAGACTTTGGCAGGAGTGGATTTAACCCCAACACATAGGATATCTAAAAGAAATCAAAGAATATTATTTCTACCTTGCTGATGAACAAAAAATGTTTGTCAGGCTTAAGGCAATCTTTTAGAAAAGAATTTCCTTGGTGAAGAAACTATTGCCTCTAAGATCGAGCTTGAGAAAGTTTGGTAGGTAGAAAAATTGATACAATTAGCTGAACTTAAACTAAATTTGATTAGATCAAACTTGGAGCCCAATGCATCTACACCCTTGAGGTGATCTGGTAGATATTGCATCAGCTAGATAGATACTATAATTTCTTGATCTAGGATGGTAATCCTATCAAACTCAATGACCTATATGGATGCAATGCAAAGATCTGACTTTAAGAAATGGCTTGAAGTCATGAAATCCATGATGGAGTCTATAAAGATCAATGATGTATGGATATTAGTTGATCCACTGGAAGGGGATTAATCCATTAGATGTAAGTGGATCTTCAAAAAGAAGAGAAGCACAAATGAGAAGGTAGAGACCTAAAAGCCCATCTGGTTGCTAAGAGGTATCGTCAATATTATGATATTGATTATGATGAGATATTTTCTCTTATGGCAATGCTCAAATCTATTCGAATTATGCATGCAATAGCCGTCCATTTGAACTATAAGATCTGGTAGATGGATGTGAAGATAGTTTTTTTAAATGAAGAGCTAGAAGAAGAGGTGTATATGATACAACCTGAAGGATTCACATTCACAAATGAGTTCAGGGTATGCAAGCTTTAGAGATCCATTTATGAATTAAAGCAGACATCTTGGAGTTGAAACATGCATTTTGATAAGACGATCAAAATGTATGGCTTTGTTAAGAATGAAAAAGAGTCTTGCATATACAAGCAGGCAAATGGTTTAGTGGTAGTTTTTCTTGTATTGTACATAGATGATATTCTCTTAATCGGAAATGACATCCTGGGCTTTGTTAAGAATGGAAAAGAGTCTTGCATATACAAGTAGGTAAATGGTTTAGTGGTGGTTTTTCTTGTATTGTACATGAATGATATTCTTTTAATCGAGAATGACATCCCTACATTACAGAAAATAAAAGTATGGCTATCATCTTAGTTCTCCATGAAGGACTTAGAAGAACCATCCTATATCCTAGGAATGAAGATCTATAGGGATAGATCTAAGAGGATGCTTAGATTATCCTAGTCCACATATATAAAAATTGTGCTGAAGCGATTCAGCATGGAGAATTTTAAGAAGAGCTATCTTCTGATAGGCCATGAAATTGCTCTCTCTAAGAAGTATTATCTAATAACTCCTAAAGAGAGAGAGAGCATATAAATAAAATTCCAGATGCTTTGATAGTGGAATATATCATGTATGCTATGATATGTACAAGACCAGATGTGGCAAACTTAGTAGGAGTAGTACATACATACTAAACTGATCTAGGGGAGAACCATTGAAAGGTTGTAAAAATCATCCTCAAGGATTTGAAAAATACTAAGAACCAGTGGCTAGTTTATGGTGAGTCAGATTTGAAACTTATGGGGTTTATAGATTTTAGTTTTTAATCTGACTATGATGATAGCAAAAGTATATTAGGTTATGTATTTATCCTTAAAGGTGGAGCTGTCTGCTAGAAAAATTTCAAGCAGCATACTATAGCAGACTCAGTTTATAAAGCAAAATACATCACAGCATCTGATGTTGTGAAGAAAGTTGTGGCTAAGAAAATTTATCACCAAGTTTGGAGTGGCATCCTTCCTTAATGGTCCAGTCATGCTCTACTGTGATAGCATGAGCCATTGCTCAGACGAAGAAACCAAAGACACACCAGTGGACGAGGCATATTCTACATTACTACTACTTTGTCTGGAAGATCGTGGATCGAGGTGAAGTCAACCTCCAAAAAATCGGTGAAAAGAAAAACTTGATCGACCTATTCACTAAAACCCTGATGGTAAAGGAGTTTGATAATCATAAATCAAAAATGGGTATAAGATATTGTACCAAGTAGCTTTAGGACAAGTAGAAGATATTGAAAAATATCTTCTAAAGCCAATAGTCAACTTATTGATGATTGAGCTAATTTTATAATTATATATGATTTATAATAAATAAAATATTTATTCTATCTTTTCATCATAAATGTACATCTTTTTTTTAGAGCTCCTCTATTATGATGAAGTTCTCAGGACTATTTAGATTCGATAAAGAGAGAATTTATCATTTAATCCTTAAATTTGTTCACGATCAAATGATACGTTGTTATATAGGATAACGTTTATCGAGTATAGATCATTATGTGCCATATGGGTTGGTTATTCTCTTAACCAAGAAGTATAAAGATACTGGTATGGCATGTATGTGAGATGTAGGGGTACATCATCACTAAATATGTGAAGAAAAATCTTGATTTCTCGGACTAGGTTCGTTCAGATCTGATCAGATCAAGAGATATATTTCAAAAAAAAAATTTTTTGATCCTAATCAGATTCGAGATATTTTAGATCTGATTATTATTATTTTAAAAATAAAATAAAATCTAGATAAATTAAATCAAATTTAATTTACCTTGATATGGGTAATCCTATTACCCATTGATGATTCTGAATGCAGCGGAAGGTTCTGGATCTAGCCACGCAAGTGCCAGGCCTCTATCGGTATCCACTCAGACTGGATCTAGAGATCTTCTTCTTTTCTATCATATTTTCAGAGATCAGATCTAGATCTGATCTGAAGGATCTTCAAAACTTCTTTTGAAGATCAGCAGTCGTACTTTGCAGCAGCGCAGCTTTCTAGCTTTCACTCGCCTTTCTCTTGTCTAGATTGCACCAACCAAGGTCCAAAACCCTTTCAAACATGGAAAGGAGAGGGAGAAGGTGGATTTGGCATGGAGGAAGAGGAAAGAGGCAGCCTTGGGGCATGGAGAATTATAATTCTCAAACTTTCAATCACTATCTGGGTTGGGCATAGGATCTTATTTATAGACTGTCTGTGATCCAACTTCTCTTCTTCCCAACCAATCATAACTCTTTATGAAATCAGATCTAAATCTGATTGGTGGGAATAGAGTTCCCTGGATTTCTTCTTAGAGGATGCCTAAGACCAGTCAAAGTTGATTCTTAGGAGAACTCTAATTGGAATCCAAAAAGAAGATGGAGTCCTTGTCCAACAGGGACTCCTAGGCGCCTCCAACATGGGCACACGCCAAAGGTGGCGTGCGCCCTCTTTCTTGCCAGGTTCTGAAAGGGGGACAGGCCCCCACTAGCTCTCCAATAGGTGCGTGACATCCTAGGCGCCTCCAACATGGGCACAAGCCAAAGGTGGCATGCGCCCTCTTCCTTGCCAGGTTTTGGAAGGGGGACAGGCCCCCACTAGCTCTCCAATAGGTGCGTGACATGTGGTTAAAAGTCAAAGTATCAATGGTCAATATTTGACCAGTCAAAGGTCAGACTTTTGACCAAAGTCAAAGAACGAAGAAATGGCAGGTGACCAAAAATGGCAGGTAATGTCTTACAAATAAGACAACCTTTTCTGAACTTGGACAAACCTCCAGTCAGACCATATGAAGGCCTCTGATTGAGCACAAACTCCTTTGGCTCAGTCAGGACAACTAATTTATGATAGTAAAAGAAGAACGTTAGGTTCAATCGAGTGCTAGCACGATTTTCTTGAACCTAATTGAATCTCATTCAGATCAATTGAACTGGATCAGTTCAATTGATGATCACCAGATTCAAACCCTTGTTTGTGTGACCCAGTTAGGTTTAGTTCTGTATGGTAATGGGATATGTCATGATCTCTATCATCGACATCATCGAAACTCCTTTCGATGGATCAGAACTCTTCTGATTCGAACAGCTAGAATGATCGATCATCTAAATCATTCTAATTGCTCCCAAAATCCACCAGTGACACCTAGCAGTATATGGTGGCAACCCATCAGAGCTGAATGCGAACCTCTTGGTGCAGCTACCTGTGTGATTAAGTTCTTCTATCTTGAGCCCCGATCAGATTAGGGTTAAGGTGAACTCGTCAAACCCTAGTTTCTATCATATGATGTAATCATTCGATTCGAAGTCCAATGTGAAAATCTAAATAGAAACTCTTTCTATTATTTCACTCTGCCATGGCCATGGACTTCTGGACTTGATTCTCATGATCATCATAGGGCTGCTCCTCTACCACCGAGGTAGATAGATTCCATCTTGATGCAATCCAGTTCCTACAATGAACATGCTATAGCCAACATACACCTCAGGGTTCCATATGGCTAGGAGACCGAGTAATGGTGTAGTCAAACTATAACACCCTCAAGGTGAACTGCCGATGCATCTCAGGTCAAAGAACCAGAACACACCACTGCAGCATCGAGTCAGTCATTGACGAGAAGGTAGACTTCCTAATGACTACTCGAGGTGGTCACGCTCAGTGCCCTCGTTCTCTAACGAGTACCTATACTCTCGCTCCGGTGTCTCCACACCGTAGACTCAAGACTCATCTACTAAAGAGAAGCGATTGTACACCAACCTTCTGGGATCAATCACCATCCTCGTGATGATCCTATGGTCGGGAGCATTTTATGAGTTAATAATGATTATTCATGTCTTAAATTTTCAACTCTTGAAAATATGAATTATCATTACCATTAACTCAAAGGATGTATCACAGACACTAAATACACATATGTGATAGAAAATAATCCCATTTTATTGATTTAGTCAAAATTATAATTTTGCCCCTAGAAGTGTATTACAAGTGTCAGCCAATTCTGGCTTCTAGGGCACATATATCTAACAATCTCCCACTTGTCCTAAAGCCAATTGGCTACAAGTCTAAGTCCCATCTTCTCAAGGTGGGCTTCGATCTTCTGCTGGCCCAACGGCTTTGTAAGTGGGTCTGCCACATTGTCTGTGGAGTTGACTCTCTTGACCTCGACGTAACCTTCTCGAGGTAATCGCGGATGAGGTGGTATCGCCGCTCAATGTGCTTGGAATTTTTGTGAGACCTCGGCTCCTTAGCAAGGGCTATGGCGCCATTATTGTCGCAGTATAGAGGAATGGCATCTGATGGCATTACTCCAATTTCTGCAGCAAACTTCTTGTACCAGAATGCTTCCTTTGCACAGCCTCTGATGCAGCGATATATTCTGCTTCCATGGTGGAATCTGCTATCACATTTGCTTGGAACTCTTTCAGCTGACAGCACCACCATTGCACACAAACAGACTCCCAGATGTCGACTTTCGATCATCTACATCGGACATGAAATCCGAGTCTGTGTATCCCTGGACTTGGAGTTCTCCGTTACCAAAGACCAACATCATATCCTTAGTTCTTCTTAAGTACTTAAGGATACATTTCACAGAAGTCCAGTGTTCTTCACCTGGATTTGACTGATATCTGCTTGTGACACTCACAGCATGGGCTATATCAGGTCGTGTACATAGCATGGCATACATGAGGCTCCCTATTGCAGAAGCATAAGGGATCTTGCTCATGCGTTCTATTTCCTCAGGTGTGCTAGGGGCACATCTTCTTGGAAAGATGAATACCATGTCTGAAGGGTATTAATCCCCTCTTAGAGTTTTCCATACTAAACCTCTTTAGTACTTCCTCTATGTACATCTTCTGTGAAAGTCCTAGCATCCTATTCGGTCTATCCCTATAGACCTTAATTCCTAGAATAAAGGATGCTTCACCTAGGTCTTTCATGGAGAATTCCTTGGACAACCATATTTTGACTGTTGTCAACATGGGAATATCATTCCAATAAGGAGGATGTCATCCACGTACAATACGAGGAAGACAACAGCGCTCCCACTGACCTTTTTGAAGACACATGGTTCCTCTTCATTTTTGATGAAACCAAACATTTTGATCACATCATTGAAATGAGTGTTCCAGCTCCGAGATGCTTGCTTAAGTCCATATATGGACCTTTGCAGCTTGCAAACCTTATGATCAGTATCACTGGATGTGAAACCTAGCGGCTGTTCCATATAGATATCTTCCTCAAGATATCCATTTAAGAATGCCGTTTTTACATCCATTTGCCATATTTCATAATCGAAATAGGCTGCAATAGCAAGCAATGTGCGGATGGATTTTAGCATAGCCACTGGAGAAAAGGTATCCTGATAGTCAATGCCTTCGCGTTGACTATAATCTTTTGCCACTAGTCTAGCCTTGAATGTCTCCACATTCCCATCTGCACCAATCTTTCTCTTGAAGATCCATTTACACCCAATAGGTACTATACCTTCTGATGGATCTACCAAGGTCCAGACTTGGTTTGAGTGCATCGAGTCAATTTCTGACTGCATTGCCTCTAGCCATTTCTCAGAGTCGATATCTGATATCGCCTCGTTATAGGTTTTGGGATCATCACCATGAGCACCATTACCTATGAGGAATATTTCCTCTACTTTCCTCTGAAATAATACCTAAGTATCTTTCAGGGGGATGGAAAACTCTTTCCGATCTATGAGGTGGAGGAGGTAGTGTTCTTATTGGCTCAACCTGATTTGGTTCCAATTGGTCCTTAGCTCGTTGTACTTGTGAGACTTTCTCATGAAGCTTAATCTGCTTTCCAATGCCGCTATCTTGAATAAACTATTTTTCAAGAAAGATGGCATGTCAACTCACAATCACATTGTGGTCTTCTGGAATGTAGAAATAGTATCCTAATGACTCTTTAGGATATCCTATGAATCGAGCTCTAAAGGACCTAAACTCTAACTTGTCCACTTGTTGTCTTTTGACATGAGCTGGACAACCCCAAATTCTGAGATGACTCAGACTTGGTTTCTTACCGTGCCATATCTCATACGGTGTGGTAGGAATGGTTTTAGAGGAAACCCTATTCAGTAGATAAATTGAAGTTAACAATGAGTGTCCCCAAAGAAAATTAGGAAGGTCTGTGAAGCTCATCATGGATCGGACCATATCCAATAGAGTCCGATTTCTCCATTCTGAAACCTCATTGAGTTGAGGTGTTCCTGGTGGAGTCCATTGAGAGACTATGCCATTTTCCTTGAGATAGTCTAGGAATTTTCGACTAAGGTATTCACCTCCTCGATCTGATCGAAGAACCTTAATGGTTTTTCAGTTTGTTTTTCTACTTCATGTCTGAAATTCTTTGAACTTTTCAAAAGCTTCAGACTTGTGTCTCATAAGATACACATACCCATACCTAGACAGATCATCGGTAAAGGTAATGAAGTAGACAAAATTGCCTCTAGCCGGCACATCAAATGGGCCGCACACATCAGTATGTACTAGGGCAAGGAGATCTGTGGCCCTCTTTCCCCATGTCCTACAAAAGGGAAGTTTAGTCATTTTGCCTTGAAGACAAGATTCATAAGTTGGATATGACTCGGAAGTCAATGGACTCAATAGCCCATTTTTCTCCAATTTGTTGATCCTATCTTCTGCTATATGACCTAATCTCAGGTGCCATAGATATCCTATCATTTGGAACTATCCCTAGGTCGTTTTGGCATTCACATTTTGCTCGATAGTTAGAACAGATACATCAATATGTAGCTGATAAAGACCGTTAATAAGGAAACCATTTGCAATTTTATT
>QRFJ01001835.1:326562-422795 GCA_006176705.1 Cocos nucifera | reverse complement strand
ACACCGCACCATCAGTAGTACTAGGATAAGAAGATAGGGGCCCTTTCCCCATGTCCTACAAAAGGCGCGTTTAGTTCAGTTTTGCCATTGAAAGATTAAGATTCACAAATTGGATAGACTCGAAAGTTCAATGGGACTCAATAGGCCCAATGGTTCTCTTATTGTTAACACCTATCTTCTGCTATATGATTAGGTCTTAGGTGGGAACAGATACCTATCATTTGGACTATTCCCATAGGTCATTTCCTGGATTCACATTTGCTCGATATTAAAATAGATACATCAATATGTACTGATAAAGATCATAATAAGTGAAACACTCTGTAATTTTATTATCTCATAAAGAATGTTATAATGATCCTTTAAGAAAACTAATTACATAGCCTTCTAATGCAAGGCAAGAAAGAAACCCAAATTCCTGCTGCTATAGGCACATAATAACAGTCTTTTAATGCTAAGTCTAAGCAAATGTATCGAGAGGTATGTTCCCACGACCACACTTAGCAACTCTTGCTCTATTTTCGATGCCAGGATTCCATCTTCACCATTCCCTCAGCCTCCTGCTATTCTCAAGATCCTACAGAGAAGTGCCACAAGTGAGCACTTAGAACCAAGTCAAGCAACCCAATTGGATGCCAGAAGAAATCATAAGTAGAATCAAAACAGCATACTTCAGAAAGATCTGCCTTCTTCTTCTTAGGGTGGCCAGGTAAGTAGGACAGTTTCACTTCCAGTGGCCATTATTATTGCAATGAAAATACTTTCCTTTGTCAACGGCCTTCTTCAGCTTTGCCTTTTTCTTCTTTCCTCCTTCCACCTTCTGCTTTTTTGCAGACTTCTTCTTCTTTCCAAAAGATTTTTTCCTAAAAGAAGTTCGTTTCATAGCAAGTACTGAGCCTTGAGAACCTTTTATGGAAAGCTTAGTAGTAACCAGCATGTTCATAAGTTCGATCAAAGAATTTTGAAGTTTATGTATTGAAGGGAAATCCTGATTTCCCGATCCAGGTTCGTTCAGATCTGATCAGATCAAGAGATATATTTCAAAAATTTTTCTCTTGATCCCAATCAGATCTTGATATGTTTTAGATCTGATTCTTATTATTTTAATAAAATAAAATTAAAAGATAAATTAAATCAAATTTAATTTACCTGATCTGGGTAACTCCCTATTATACCTGTTAGATGATCCTGTTTGCAGCGGAAGGTTCTTGGATCTTAGCCAGCAAGGCCTGGCCCTCTGGTATCCACTCGGGTTGGATCTGGACGATCCTCTTCTTCTCTATCACACCTCCAAAAATTAGATCTGAATGATCTGGAGGAATCTTCAAAACTCTTTTGAAATGAGGCAGTCGTCCTTTTGCAGCAGCGCAGCCTTCTTATTTTGATCGCCTTTCCTTGATCTGAATCGCACCAAACCAATGTCCAAAAACCCTTTTGGACGTGGAGAGCAAGGGGAGAGAGAGACGTATGGCATGGGAGAAGGAGGGGAGAGGCAGCCTTGGGGCGTGAAAGATTTTTTGGATTTTATTTTTTTCATATCAAACCTTTACTCATACAAATCTAGTTGGCAGGGTCTTATTTATAGACTACTGTATCCAACCCTCTTCTTCCCAATCACAACCCTTTGTGAAATCAGATCCTAAATCTGATTGGTGGAATAGAGACCCCTATGTCTCCTTAGAGGGCGTCCTAAGACCAGTCAATTGGTTTCTTAGAAGAACTCTAATTGGAATCCAAAAGGAGGTGGAGTCCTTGTCCAACAAGGACTCCTAGGCGCTCCTACTTGGGCACACAGCCACCTTGGGTGCGCCCTTCTCCTCTGCCAGGTTCTGGCAGGGGACAGGCCCCCATCTCTTCTCTTGTTTTAGATATATGTGCCCTAGAAGCCAAAATTGGCTGACACTTGTAATACACTTCTAGGGGCAAAATTATAATTTTGACTATAATTTAATAAAATGGGTTATTTTCTATCACACATGTGTATTTAGTGTCTGTGATACATCCTTTGAGTTAATGGTAATGATAATTCATATTTTCAAGAGTTGAAAATTTAAGACATGAATAATCATTATTAACTCATAAAACAGCTCCCGACCATAGGATCATCACGAGGATGGTGATTGATCCGGAAGGTTGGTGTACGATCGCTTCTCTTTAGTAGATGAGTCTTGAGTCTATGGTGTGGAGACATCGGAGCGAGAGTACAGGTACTCGTTAGAGAACGAGGGCACTGAGCGTGACCACCTCGAGTAGTCATTAGGAAGTCTACCTTCTCGTCAATGACTGACTCGATGCTGCAGTAGTGTGTCTGGTTCTTTGACCTGAGATGCATCGGCAGTTCACCTTGAGGGTGTTATAGTTTGACTACACCATTACTCGGTCTCCTAGCCATATGGAACCCTGAGGTGTATGTTGGCTGTGACATGTTCATTGTAGGAACTGGATTGCATCAAGATGGGATCTATCTACCTCGGTGGTAGAGGAGCAGCCCTATGATAATCATGAGAATCAAGTCCTGAAGCCCATGGCCATGGCAGAGTGAAATAATAGAAAGAGTTTCTATTTAGATTTTCACATTGGACTCGAATCGAATGATTACATCATATGACAGAGACTAGGGTTTGACGAGTTCACCTTAACCCTAATCTGATCGGGCTCAAGATAGAAGAACTTAATCACACAGGTAGCTGCACCAAGAGGTTCACATTCAGCTCTGATGGGTTGCCACCATATACTGCTAGGTGTCACTGGTGGATTTTGGGAGCAATTAGAATGATTTAGATGATCGATCATTCTAGCTGTTCGAATCAGAAGAGTTCTGATCCATCGAAAGGAGTTTCGATGATGTCTATGATAGAGATCATGACATATCCCATTACCATACAGAACTGAACCTAACTGGGTCACACAAACAAGGGTTTGAATCTGGTGATCATCAATTGAACTGATCTAGTTCAATTGATCTGAATGAGATTCAATTAGGTTCAAGGAAATCGTGCTAGCACTCGATTGAACCTAACGTTCTTCTTTTACTATCATAAATAAGTTGTCCTGACTGAGCCAAAGGAGTTTGTGCTCAATCAGAGGCCTTCATATGGTCTGACTGGAGGTTGTCCAAGTCAGAATAGGTTGTCTTATTTGTAAGACATTACCTGCCATTTTTGGTCACCTGCCATTTCTTGTTCTTTGACTTTGGTCAAAAGTCTACCTTTGACTGGTCAAACATTGACCATTCACCCTTTGACTTTTGACCACATGTCATGCACCTATTGGAGAGCTGGTGGGGGCCTGTCCCCCTATCAGAACCTGGCAAGGAGAAGGGCGCACGCCAAGGGTGGCGTGAGCCCAAGTAGGAGGCGCCTAGGAGTCCTTGTTGGACAAGGACTCCACCTCCCTTTTGGATTCCAATCAGAGTTCTACTAAGAATCCAGTTTGACTGGTCTTAGGCACCCTCTAAGGAGGAATCCAGGGGTCTCTATTCCAACCAATCAGATTTAGATCTGATTTCACAAAGGGTTGTGATTGGTTGAGAGGAAGAGGAGTTGGATCACAAGAGGTCTATAAATAAGACCCTGCGCCCAACCCTAATTCTAAGAGTGAATGCTATTAGACACGCCCCAAGGCTGCCTCTCCCCTCCTTCTCCATGCCATAGTCTCTTCTCCCCTTGCTCTCCACGTCCAAAAGGTGTTTTGGACTTTGGTTGGTGCGATTCAGATCAAGGAAAGGCGATCAAAAGCAAGAAGGCTGCGCTGCTGCAAAAGGACGACTGCAGATCTTCAAAAGAGTTTTGAAGATCCTCCAGATCAGATCCAGATCTGATTTTTGGAGGTGTGATAGAGAAGAAGAGGATCTCCAGATCCAACCCAGAGTGGATACCGGTAGAGGCCAGGCACTTGCGTGGCTAGATCCAGAACCTTCCGCTGCAATCAGGATCATCTACAGGGTAATAGGATTACCCAAATATTACCCAAATCAGGTAAATTAAATTTGATTTAATTTATCTTATTTTATTTTATTTATTAAAATAATAATAAAGAATTAGATCTGAAATATATCAAGATCTGATTGAGATCAAGAGAAAAAATTTTTGAAATATATCTCTTGATCTAATCAGATCTGGACGAAACCTGGACCGGGAAATCAGGATTTCCCTTCAACTGGTATCAGAGCCATGGTTCTAAAATTATTTAGATCTGATTTTAATTTTATTTTAATTAAGAAAATAAAGTGATTTCAGATGTCACATGAGATGTGATCAGATCTGAAATCAAAAAAATTAAAATTAAATGATTTGGATCTAAGAACATGAAGATATGCATGACTAGTTCTAGAATAGAATAGTTCTATAGAATAGTTTTGCATGTCTTTGATTTAATCTGATTAAATCATATTTTAGATCTTCTTATTTACTATTTTCTGATATTATAAGTGTTATAATAACATCTAATAAACAGCAAATAAAAATTATTTAATTTTAAATATCATATGAGATATGATAGATGCATGACTAGACTAGTTGTAGAATAGTTCTACATAATTGTCTAGATTAGAATTTATTTTGATTAGATCAATTTAAATCTAATTTTTTAGATTATTATGAGATAATTTAGATCTGAAAACATGCATGATTTGATACATGAGATGTATGCAAAATATGCCTTGATTAGATCTAAATTTGTATATGAGATATATGATATAGATCTATAACTGTTTTGTAGATTTACATGTTCCTGATTAAGGCGTTCCTCTTGGCCGTCCGGTCATAAGAACGAAGAAGGGTTTAAAGGCCCTCTCTTCCCATTCGATGGGGTGTTCTTATGACGTGTAGGGGTGCTGCGTGTTCGTCCTTAATCAGAAACCCAAAACTTACTTTCTGCAAAAACCCTAGATCCTGAAACCCTAGGATTTATTGTGCATATTTTGTTTATGAACCCAACTTAATTAAGAATTAAGTTTATGAAATATTAATTAGGTCTAAAATTGAGAATTTCAGATCTAAGACATATTCATAATACTGGGTTCGGGCTTGGGTAGCTCAATTAGGTCTAAGCGGTTGATCAAACCGAATCAAGAGTTGGTTAGATGGGATCAACAATGCTTAAATTGACCAGCCTAATAGGATTAAGTCTGGGTCAAGATCGAGTCACGATCAAGCAAGACCTAATTAGGCTCAGAGGTTAGAGTCTGGATTGTAGGCTAACCCAATTGGTTCTGACTCAACAATTTGGTGTCTAAGGTAAGTTTGGCACAGACGACCGACTGGTTTTTAATTGGAAGCTACTCGACCTGAATGCGTTCTTGTGCGAGTTAATGGCATATTCCTTCCACCGGTCTCACTTACCTGGCCATATCTGTTGACACAGTTCTGATCTGAGGTGGTCAATAATCCGAGCTAACCCATGCCACTAGGTTAGTCATAATTGTTATGACTAAGCCAAGTCTAGTTTAATGAGACCTGAATCAATTCTCCCTAAGAAAAGATTAAGTCCGAGGTCTTCCACCATTGTAGATGTGCGGGCCCTTCCCGGGGTTGATTGTTCTCGGCTGGATACAGTGGCTCAGTTGCACCGGGAAGATGCAACCATGTCTATTAGGCATTGGATGCTATGGGCTGGAGGATGAGTTGGGCTCAATATTCCGGATACGGTGAGAGACCCAATTAGGAACCCAGTCTATGCAAATGGTGGGTCTGACTTAACTAAGGAGTGGATCAATATTCCGGATACGGTGAGATTCATGAATTAGAGACCAAGTTTGGGTGCACCATGATTAGAGAATCATTGAACAAGAGTTGTTCACTCATTGGCTAACCCATCACCAATAACTGTTAGGTGAGGTGATGAGTCAGTTGGTGAGACCGCACCACCCACTAGAAATCATTAATCGCGGAGATTTTCGCATCTCTACAAAGGGAGTGTAGGGATCCGAGAAAATAGTGGGAGCTAATTTGTTTAAAAATAAAATCCCTAAAATAAATTGGTCAAGTCAAAATTATAGTATCTAACTAGAATCTTTGACTCTCTACAGGAAAATGTCTGCGTCCAACCCATTGGCACGTATCCTAGACACACATAGACTGACTGGACCCAATTATAAAGATTGGCTCAGGAACTACAAAATTATTTTGGGTTCAGAGAAGTTAACACATGTTTTGGACCAGGACCCTCCCACCTTACCAGCTCGTCCATCCACTGAACAGAGAGCATCTCTGGAAAAATGGATTGACGAAGACAATAAGGCCAGATACTACATGTTGGGCTCGATGTCTGATGAGCTCCAGCGCCAACATGAAGATATCGGGACTGCTCGCCAAATGTTGGCTCACCTGCAGGAGATGTTTGGTGAACAGAGTCGCGCAGCCAAATATCAAGTCACGAAACGACTTTTTAAGGCTAAGATGCGTGATGGGCAGTCAGTCCAAGATCACTGTCTGACAATGATCAAGGACATGGAAGAGCTTGAGAAGCTCGGTGTGAAGTTGGACTTGGACTTGCAGAATGATATTATTTTGCAATCCTTGACTGATGCATATGGGCAATTCATCATGAATTACCACATGCATAAACTTCAAAATTCCTTGGCCGAGTTGATGAATATGCTGGTTACCGCTGAGCTTTCTATGAAAGGTTCTAAAGGCTCAGTTCTTGCTATGGAACGGACTTCTTCCAAAAGAAAGTCTTATGGAAAGAAAAAGAAGTCTGTGAAAAAGCAAAAGGTAGAAGGATCAAAGAAGAAGAAGGCAGAACCGAAGAAGAAGGTCGATGGCAAAGGAAAGTGTTTCCATTGCAACAGCGACGGCCATTGGAAGCGGAACTGCCCTACTTACCTGGCCACCCTGAAGAACAAGAAGGAAGGTCCTTCTGGAGGTATGCTCGTTATTGAGTCTAACCTTACGGTTTCTTCTGCATCCAGTTGGGTGCTTGACTCTGGTTCTAGTGCTCATCTGCACTTCTATGCAGGGTCTTGAGGATAGCAGGAGGCTGAGGGATGGAGACATGATCCTACGCGTCGGTAATGGAGCAAGAGTTGCTGCAGTAGCCGTGGAAACATACCCTCTGCGATTACCATCTGGTTTAGACTTAGTTTTAAAAGACTGTTATTATGTGCCTGCAGCTAGCAGGAATTTGATTTCTGTTTCATGCTTAGCACAAGAAGGTTATGTGATCACCTTCTTTAAGGACCATTATAACATTCTTTATGAAAGAAATAAAATTGCAAATGGTTTCCTTGTCTTTATCAGTTGCATATTGATGTACCTGTTTTAACTATCGAGCAAAATGTGAATGCCAAACGACCTAGGGATAGTCCAAATGATAGATATCTATGGCACCTGAGATTGGGTCATATAGCAGAAGATAGGATTAACAAATTGGAGAAAAATGGGCTATTGAGTCCATTGACTTTTGAGTCATATCCAACTTGTGAATCTTGTCTTCAAGGCAAAATGACTAAACTCCCTTTTGTTGGACATGGGGAGAGGGCCACAGATCTCCTTGCCCTAGTACATACTGATGTGTGCGGCCCATTCGATGTGCCGGCTAGAGGCAATTTTGTCTACTTCATTACCTTTACCGATGATCTGTCTAGGTATGGGTATGTGTATCTTATGAGACATAAGTCTGAAGCCTTTGAAAAGTTCAAAGAATTCAGACATGAAGTAGAAAAACAAACTGGAAAACCCATTAAGGTTCTTCGATCAGATCGAGGAGGTGAATACCTTAGCCGGGAATTCCTAGACTATCTTAAGGAAAATGGCATAGTCTCTCAATGGACTCCACCAGGAACACCTCAACTCAACGGGGTTTCAGAATGGAGAAATCGGACTCTATTGGATATGGTTCGATCCATGATGAGCTTCACAGACCTCCCAGATTTTCTTTGGGGACATTCATTGTTAACTTCAATCTATTTACTGAATAGGGTTCCCTCTAAAACCGTTCCTACCACACCGTATGAGATATGGCACGGTAAGAAACCAAGTCTGAGTCATCTCAGAATTTGGGGTTGTCCGGCTTATGTCAAAAGACAACAAGCGGACAAGTTAGAATTTAGGTCCTTTAGAGCTCGATTCATAGGATATCCTAAAGAGTCATTAGGATACTATTTCTACATTCAGAAGACCACAATGTGATTGTGAGTCGACATGCCATATTTCTTGAAAAATAGTTTATTCAAGATAGTGGCATTGGAAAGCAGATTAAGCTTGATGAGAAAGTCTCACAAGCAGAACGAGCTAAGGACCAAGTGGAACCAAATCAGGTTGAGCCAATAAGAACACTACCTCCTCCACCTCGTAGATCGGAAAGAGTTTCCCATCCCCCTGAAAGATACTTAGGTATTATTTCAGAGGACGTAGAGGAAATGTTCCTCATAGGTAATGGTGCTCATGGTGATGATCCCAAAACCTACAACGAGGCGATATCAGATATCGACTCCGAGAAATGGCTTGAGGCAATGAAGTCAGAAGATCGACTCGATGCACTCAAACCAAGTCTGGACCTTGGTAGATCCACCAGAAGGTATAGTACCTATTGGGTGTAAATGGATCTTCAAGAGAAAGATTGGTGCAGATGGGAATGTGGAGACATTCAAGGCTAGACTGGTGGCAAAAGGTTATAGTCAACGTGAAGGCATTGACTATCAGGATACCTTTTCCCCGGTAGCTATGCTAAAATCCATCCGCACATTGCTTGCTGTTGCAGCCTATTTTCGATTATGAAATATGGCAAATGGACGTGAAAACGGCATTCCTAAATGGATATCTTGAGGAAGATATCTATATGGAACAGCCGCTAGTTTCACATCCAGTGATACTGATCACAAGGTTTGCAAGCTGCAAAGGTCCATATATGGACTTAAGCAAGCATCTCGGAGCTGGAACACTCGTTTCAATGATGTGATCAAAAAGTTTGGTTTCATCAAAAATGAAGAGGAACCATGTGTTTTCAAAAGGGTCAGTGGGAGCGCTGTTGTCTTCCTCGTATTGTACGTGGATGACATCCTCCTTATTGGGAATGATATTCCCATGTTGACATCAGTCAAGATGTGGTTGTCCAAGGAATTCTCCATGAA
The DNA here is from genome assembly GCA_006176705.1 of Cocos nucifera. Lineage (NCBI taxonomy): Eukaryota > Viridiplantae > Streptophyta > Magnoliopsida > Arecales > Arecaceae > Cocos > Cocos nucifera. The sequence continues at coordinate 413,722 of QRFJ01001835.1, read as the reverse complement.
AGACCTAGGTGAAGCATCCTTTATTCTAGGAATTAAGGTCTATAGGGATAGACCGAATAGGATGCTAGGACTTTCACAGAAGATGTACATAGAGGAAGTACTAAAGAGGTTTAGTATGGAAAACTCTAAGAGGGGATTAATACCCTTCAACATGGTATTCATCTTTCCAAGAAGATGTGCCCCAGCACACCTGAGGAAATAGAACGCATGAGCAAGATCCCTTATGCTTCTGCAATAGGGAGCCTCATGTATGCCATGCTATGTACACGACCTGATATAGCCCATGCTGTGAGTGTCACAAGCAGATATCAGTCAAATCTAGGTGAAGAACACTGGACTCTGTAAATGTATCCTTAAATACTTGAAAGACTAAGATATGAGTTGGTCTTTGTAACGGAGACTCAGCCAGGATACCAGACTCGATTCATGTCGATATAGATGAGTCGAAAGTTCATTTTGTGGCAGGTGTTGTCAGCTAAAGAGTTTCAAGCAAACGGTGATCATCTCATCCATAATTACCTCGAAAAGGTTATGTCGAGGTCAAGAAGTCAATTTGCATATAATATGGCAACCCACTTACAACTGTTAGACCATAGAAATCGAAGCCCATCTTGAGAATGGGATTGACAGTAGCTAATTGCTTAACAATGGAATTGTTAAATATATGCCCTAGAAGCCAAAATTGGCTGACACTTGTAATACACTTCTAGGGCAAAATTTAATTTTGACTATAATTAATAAATGGTTATTTTCTATCACACATGTGTATTTAGTGTCTGTGATACATCCTTTGAGTTAATGGTAATGATAATTCATATTTTCAAGAGTTGAAAATTTAAAGACATGAATAATCATTATTAACTCATAAACAGCTCCCGACCATAGGATCATCACGAGGATGGTGATTGATCCGGAAGGTTGGTGTACGATCGCTTCTCTTTAGTAGATGAGTCTTGAGTCTACGGTGTGGAGACACCGGAGAGAGAGTACAGGTACTCGTTAGAGAACGAGGGCACTGAGCGTGACCACCTCGAGTAGTCATTAGGAAGTCTACCTTCTCGTCAATGACTGACTCGATGCTGCAGTAGTGTGTCTGGTTCTTTGACCTGAGATGCATCGGCAGTTCACCTTGAGGGTGTTATAGTTTGACTACACCATTACTCGGTCTCCTAGCCATATGGAACCCTGAGGTGTATGTTGGCTATAGCATGTTCATTGTAGGAACTGGATTGCATCAAGATGGGATCTATCTACCTCGGTGGTAGAGGAGTAGCCCTATGATGATCATGAGAATCAAGTCCAGAAATCCATGGCCATGGTAGAGTGAAATAATAGAAAGAGTTTCTATTTAGATTTTCACATTGGACTCGAATCGAATGATTACATCATATGACAGAGACTAGGGTTTGACGAGTTCACCTTAACCCTAATCTGATCGGGGCTCAAGATAGAAGAACTTAATCACACAGGTAGCTGCACCAAGAGGTTCGCATTCAGCTCTGATGGGTTGCCACCATATACTGCTAGGTGTCACTGGTGGATTTTGGGAGCAATTAGAATGATTTAGATGATCGATCATTCTAGCTGTTCGAATCAGAAGAGTTCTGATCCATCGAAAGGAGTTTCGATGATGTCTATGATAGAGATCATGACATATCCCATTACCATACAGAACTGAACCTAACTGGGTCACACAAACAAGGGTTTGAATCTGGTGATCATCAATTGAACTGATCTAGTTCAATTGATCTGAATGAGATTCAATTAGGTTCAAGGAAATCGTGCTAGCACTCGATTGAACCTAACGTTCTTCTTTTACTATCACAAATAAGTTGTCCTGACTGAGCCAAAGGAGTTTGTGCTCAATCAGAGGCCTTCATATGGTCTGACTGGAGGTTGTCCAAGTCAGAATAGGTTGTCTTATTTGTAAGACATTACCTACCATTTTTGGTCACCTGCCATTTCTTGTTCTTTGACTTTGGTCAAAAAGTCTACCTTTGACTGGTCAAACGTTGACCATTGACCCTTTGACTTTTGACCACATGTCATGCACCTATTAGAGAGCTGGTGGGGGCCTGTCCCCCTGCCAGAACCTGGCAAGGAGAAGGGCGCACGCCAAGGGTGGCGTGAGCCCAAGTAGGAGGCGCCTAGGAGTCCTTGTTGGACAAGGACTCCACCTCCCTTTTGGATTCCAATCAGAGTTCTACTAAGAATCCAGTTTGACTGGTCTTAGGCGCCCTCTAAGGAGGAATCCAGGGTCTCTATTCCAACCAATCAGATTTAGATCTGATTTCACAAAGGGTTGTGATTGGTTGAGAGGAAGAGGAGTTGGATCACAAGAGGTCTATAAATAAGACCCTGCGCCCAACCCTAATTCTAAGAGAGAGCCAATGCTATTAGACACGCCCCAAGGCTGCCTCTCCCCTCCTTCTCCACGCCATAGTCTCTTCTCCCCTTGCTCTCCACGTCCAAAAGTGTTTTGGACTTAGGTTGGTGCGATTCAGATCAAGGAAAGGCGATCAAAATCAAGAAGGCTGCGCTGCTGCAAAAGGACGACTGCAGATCTTCAAAAGAGTTTTGAAGATCCTCCAGATCAGATCCAGATCTAATTTTTGGAGGTGTGATAGAGAAGAAGAGGATCTTCAGATCCAACCCGAGTGGATACCGATAGAGGCCAGGTGCTTGCGTGGCTAGATCCAGAACCTTTCGCTGCAATCAAGATCATCTACAGGGTAATAGGATTACCCAAATCAGGTAAATTAAATTTGATTTAATTTATCTTATTTTATTTTATTTATTAAAATAATAATAATCAGATCTGAAAACATATCAAGATCTGATTGAGATCAAGAGAAAATTTTTGAAATATATCTCTTGATCTAATCAGATCTGGACGAACCTAGACCGGGAAATCAGGATTTCCCTTCACATCTATAATGGTGGAAGACCTCAGACTTAATCTTTTCTTAAGGAGAATTGATTCAGATCTCTTTAAACTAGACTTGTCATAGTCATAACAATTATGACTAACCTAGTGGCATGGGTTAGCTTGGATTATTGACCATCTCAGATCAAAACTATGTCAATAGATATGGCCAGGTAAGTGAGATCGGTGGAAGGAATATGCTATTAACTCGTACAAGAATGCATTCAGGTCGAGTAAATTTCAATTAAAAACCAGTCAATCGTATGTGCCAAACTTTTCTTAGACACCAAAATATTGAGTCAGAACCAATTGGGTTAGCCCACAATCCAGACTCTAACCTCTGAGCCTAATTATGTCTTGCTTGATCATGACTCGATCTTGACCCAGACTTAATCCTATTAGGCTGGTCAATTTAAGCATTGTTGATCCCATTTAACCAACTCTTGATTCGGTTTGATCAACGGCTTAGACCTAATTGAGCTACCCAAGCCTAAACCCAGTATTACAAATATGTTTTAGATCTAAAATTCTTAATTTTAGATCTAATTAATATTTCATAATCTTAATTTTTAATTAAGTAGGGTTCATAAACAAAATATGCACAATAAATCCTAGGGTTTCAGGATCTAGGGTTTTGCAGAAAGTAAGTTTTGGATTTCTGATTAAGGACGAACGCGCAGCACCCCTACACATCATAAGAATGCCCCATCGGATGGGAGGAGAGGGCCTTTAAATCATTTTTCATTCTTATGACCGAACGGCCAATAGGAACGCCTTAATTAGGAACATGCAATACTACAAAACAGTTTTAGATCTATATCATATATCTCATATACAAATTAGATCTAATCATGGCATATTTTGCATACATCTCATGTATCGAATCATGCATATTTTCAGGTCTAAATTATCCTATAATAATTGAAAAAATTAGATTTAAATTGATCTAATCAAAATAAATTCTAATCTAGATAATTATGTAGAACTATTCTACAACTAGTCTAGACATGCATCAATCATATCTCATATGATGTTTAAAATTAAATAATTTTTATTTACTATTTTTTAGATATTATTATAACCATTATAATATCAAAAAATAGTAAATAAATTGATCTAAAATATGATTTAATCAAACTAAATTGATAACATACAAGACTATTCTATAGAACTATTCTATTTTAGAACTAGTCATGCATATTTTCTAATCTTAGATCCAAATCATTTAATTTTAATTTTTTCTAATTTCAGATCTCATCACATCTCATGTGACATCTGAAATCACTTATTTTCTATTTAGAATAAATTTAAAATTAGATCTAAATACTTTTAGAACCTTGGCTCTGATACCAGTTGAAGGAAAATCCTGATTTTTCCGACCAGGTTCGTTTAGATCTGATTAGATCAAGAGATATATTTTATTTTTTATTTTTTTGATCCTAATTAGATTTAGAATATTTTAGATCTAATTTTTATTATTTTAATAATTAAAATAAAATTAGATAAATTAAATCAAATTTAATTTACCTTAAAGTGGGTAATCCTATTATCCGATGATGATCCTATGAGCAGCGGAAGGTTCTGGATCTAGCCATGCAAGTGCTTGGCCTCTACCAGTATCCACTTAGGCTAGATCTAGAGATTCTCTTCTTTTCTATCATGTCTCCAAAAATTAGATCTGGATCTGGTCTGGAGGATCTTCAAAATATCTTTTGAAGATCAGCAGTCGTCCTTTGCAGCAGCGCAGCCTTCTAGCTTTCAGTCGCCTTTCTCTAATCTAGATTGCACCAACCAAGAATCCAAACCTCTTTGGACATGGAGAGGAGAGGGAGAAGGTGCTTTGGCATGGAGGAGAGGAGAAGTAGCCTTGGGGTGTGGAGAATTGTTATGCCAATTTTCCAATCTTAATTTGAGTTGGGCGCAGGGTCTTATTTATAGACTGTCTGTGATCTAGCTCCTCTTCTTCCCAACCAATCATAACTCTTTATGAAATCAAATCTAAATCTGATTGGTGGAAATAGAATCCCCTGGATTTCTTCTTAGAGGGCATTCTAAGACTAGTCAAAGTTGGTTCTTAGGAGAACCCTAATCGGAATCCAAAAAGGAGATGGAGTCCCTATCCAATAGGGACTCCTGGGTGCCTCCAGCTTGGGTGCACGCCAAGGGTGGCGTGCGCCCTCCTCCTTGCTAGGTTCTGGTAGGGGGACAAGCCCAACCAGCCCTCCAATAGGTGCATGACACGTGGATAAAAGTCAAAGTATCAATGGTCAACATTTGACCAGTCAAAGGTAAACTTTTGACCAAAGTCAAAGAACGAGAAATGATAGGTGACCAAAAATGGCAGGTAATGTCTTACAAAATAAGATAACCTTTTCTGACTTGGACAAGCTCCAGTCAGACAAAGTGAAGGCTTCTAAATGAGCACAAACTCCTTTGGCTCAATCAGGACAACTATTTATGATAGTAAAAGAAGAACGTTAGGTTCAATCGAGTGCTAGCATGATTTTCTTGAACCTAATTGAATCTCATTCAGATCAATTGAACTAGATCAATTCAATTCATGATCACTAGATTCAAACCCTTATTTGTGTGACCCTGTTAGGTTCAGTTCTATATGGTAATGGGATATATCATGATCTCTATCATCGACATCATCGAAACTTCTTTTGATGGATCAGAACTCTTCTGATTCGAACGACTAGAATGATCGATCATCTAAATCATTCTAATTGCTCCCAAAATCCACTAGTGACACCTAGCAGTATATGGTGGCAACCTATCAGAGCTGAATGCGAACCTCTTGGTGCAGCTACCTGTGTGATTAAGTTTTTCTATCTTGAGCCTTGATCAGATTAGGGTTAAGGTGAACTCATCAAACCCTAGTCTCTATCATATGATGTAATCATTCAATTTCAAGTCTGATGTGAAAAGCTAAATAGAAACTCTTTCCATTATTTCACTCTGCCATGTTCATGGGCTTCAGGACTTGATTCTCATGATCATCATTGGGCTGCTCCTCTACCACCAAGGTAGATAGATTCCATCATGATGCTATCCAGTTCCTACAATGAACATGCTATAGCCAACATATACCTCAGGGTTCCGAATGGCTAGGAGATCGAGTAATGGTGTAGTCAAATTATAACACCTTCAAGGTGAACTGTCGATGCATCTCAGGTCAAAGAATCAGACATACTACTGTAGCATCGAGTCAGTCATTGACGAGAAGGTAGACTCCCTAATGACTACTCGAGATGGTCACGCTCAGTGCCCTCGTTCTCTAACGAGTACCTGTACTCTCGCTCCGATGTCTCCACACCGTAGACTCAAGACTCATCTACTAAAGAGAAGCGATTGTACACGAACCTTCCGAATCAATCATCATCCTTGTGATGATCCTATGGTCGGAAGCATTTTATGAGTTAATAATGATTATTCATGTTTTAAATTTTTAACTCTTGAAAACATGAATTATCATTATCATTAACTCAAAGGATGTATCACAGACACTAAATACACATATGTGATAGAAAATAACCCATTTTATGATATTAGTTAAAATTATAATTTTGTCCTTAGAAGTGTATTACAAGTGTCAGCCAATTCTGGCTTCTAGGGCATATATATCTAACATAATCCATGTACTTGAGTGCTTTTCTTGTTTTATTTTCTTCTTTCTTCCTATCGTAATTCACCGGTACTAGATCCTTAACAAGTGGTATTAGAGTAGCTGATTCCCCAATAATGTGCTCTATGGTGATTCGCACAATGGGGAATGGATATACTTGGGCCATTTTTCATTGTATCTGGATGGCAATAATTTCTTTTGGTGGCGGTGAACTACTTCATCAAATGGGTTGAGACCGAAACTCTAGCAAAAATCATTGAGATCAAAGCACAGGACTTTATCTGAAAGTCAATAATATGCAGATTTGGCCTATCTCTAACTTAATTGCTGATAATGGGCACCAATTCATAGAGGCAAAGTTTTCCAAGTTTTGTGAAGATTTGAATATTTTGCATCACTTCACATGTATAGGCCACCCTCAAGCAAATGGTAAAGCTGAAGTCACTAACAGGACCCTACTGTAAGAGATAAAAGCAAGACTTGAGCGAGCAAAAGGAACATGGGTGGACGAACTCTATCATATACTCTAGGCTTATAGAACCACATAGAGGTTGCGATTGGAGAGACTCCATTCGATTTGGCTTTCGGGATCGAAGCAGTTATTTCGATCGAACTCAAACTTCCCTTAGCACGAGTTGAAAGCTTCAGTGAATAGAACAATTAATAAGATCTCAAGGCAAATCTTGATCTATTGAAGGAAAAGTAGGAGAGCCAAAATTTGGATGGCAGCTTACAAGCAAAAAATCGCTCGATATTATAACTTTAGAGTCAGAAGTAAAACCTTCAAAATTGGAGATTTGGTGCTGCGATGAACAGATATTTCATAACCACATAATCAAGGCAAGCTTGCTCTGAATTGGGAAGGCCTTTATTAGGTTGTAGAAATCGTCCGACTGAGAGCTTACTATCTAAAGGAGCTTGGAGGGGCAACACTTTCATGATCATAGAATTTGGAGAATTTATGAATGTATTATCAATGACCTCAATTCAAAAAAAATTCTTTATCTTAACATTCCTATTTTTGAAGCAAATTGAATGATGGTAGGAAATTATTCAATCAAACTTCATTGTTAAATGAAGTAGAAGGCCTTTAGTTCTTAAACAGGAGGTTAACCTCATCTTAATGAGAGTGAAGGCCTCTGGTTCTTAAATAGAAGGTCATCCTCATTTTAACAAGGGTTAAGGCCTTCGATTCTTAAATAGGAGATAATAAGGAGAGGCCCTCTCAACAATCCTTTTGTGCTCTGGTAATCTAGTTAAGAATAGAAGGTGGACCTCATCCTAATAAGGATAAAAGTTGACCATGTCAGAAATAGGAGGTGGACCTCATCTTGACATGGATGAAGACCCTTACGAGGGATTGAAGGCCTCCGATTCTTAAACAAGAGGTAACAAGGAGAAGCCCTCTTAATGGCCCTTTTGTGTCTGATAAGTATCATAAAAACATCATTAAAAATAATAATTTATTAATTAATTTATCATTATTTTTAAGAATTAAATATTTTATTTATTTATTTTAGAAAATATTTCACTAATAGGAAGAGCTCATTTTTTTTATCACAACAAAATAAGTTTGGAGAAAATTGGAGTTAAAATGGATTTGATATGAATTTTTTCAAAAAATAAAAGAATTAATTCAACTCAGTCGACTCACCCAGCAAATCCAGCACGCTTAGCTAAGTCACTGAAAGCAACTCAGCCAGTGCATCCCAGCTCAATCGGCATGCCATCCAAGTTGGCTAATCTAAAGAAGCCGACCCATCGGTCTACGAGATCAGGCGTGGACCGCCAGCTCAGTAGAAGGCAATGAATCACAGGCTGCCACGTGGTGGACCAAGACCTTTAAAAAGTTTAGAAAAATTATCATGCGACATTCAAGGGCAAAATGATAATTTCATACGCCAAGCTACATGCTAATTGGTTCGGTTTTCAAATGCGCCCAATCTACATGGTCCACATGAATAGTAATTGCGCAATCGTGTGGCTGTGGTCATTTGCTATCCAGATCTGATGGTCTAGGTTATTTCCAAGTTTGATTTGATTTCTAGCTCCCATCTACACATGATTGGATGGCCGACAACATTCCAGAGCTTGATTGGATGGTCAATGAAGCACTCGACGGTGATTAAGCTCCCTAGTGCATGATCCAATGGCTTCGGATGCTCCAAAGCTTCGATCGGATGACCCATATTCGATCAGACTGGGAAAGTAATTCTAGTATAGTTTTTGACACGATCTGATAGCCAAGATTCATATGATTAAAGCGATCCAATGGCTGAAAATTAATCCAACTTGATCTGGGCTTTTAAAACTAAATTTTTGGCATTTTTTGGACCATTTGATCAAGATACGATGGCCAAAACTCATGGAATTGCACTGAATTCATCCAGGGGCTATTTTAAATTGATTTTTCATGGGATTTCTTCATATTTTTTGATCAAAACTCTTCCTTAGTCCCACATTGCTTAGAAGAAAATACTCTAGCCCTCCAATATCTATAAATAAGACTCCAGGCCATCAAATCAAGTTATCTTCTATCAAGAAAAAGCTACAGTACAGGATGGAAAGCATACTTGGGTTAGAGGCTGCTTCAAGGCAATGGGTGTTGCGAAGAAGAGCTATCTCCTATGCCATCTTCATGCCGATGCTAATTCGAGATCGAGTTCATATCTTTTTTAGTTTTTCTTTTTTTTTGCTCTTTTAAATTTCATATGTTTAAACTTTAAATTAAATTTTAATTAATATAAATTTTATTTTTTGCTCTTTAAATTTGAGTCTTTTATTTTTGTTATTTTATTTTTCTGCTCTTTAAATTTCTATTCTTTATTTTAATTATACTTTATTTTTTTGCAAGTGGATGCTAAGATCTAACTAGTAGATCTTAGCACCAAGTGAATTTTCTGCCCCATTTAATTTTCAATTTTTATTTATAATTCTATTTTTCAACTTTGATTTTTTTTTAATTTTTATTTTTTATAAAAATTAAAAATTTTAAAGCTAAAATATTACCTTTTCTGTGGATTGGATCCGACTTGCTACTATCTATCTATTTTTAATCGATTTAAGAAGTCAAAATTAAACTGATAAATATGGGATCCTAACGACAACATTGTGCTCTTATCAAGTTTTTGATGTTATTGTCGGAGATGGCATGAGTATTAATTTCTTTTGATTTCTTTAATTTTTTTTTAATAAAATTATAAATAAATTTTTAATTTCTTTAATTTCTTGTAAATATTGCTTACTAACCTTTTTTTTTATTTATTTTGCAGAAAAAAGAGAAAAAAAGAATAAAAAGATTAGGGCAAAGGGGAAGCTTCCAAGTTTGCTTGATAAGATCAATCCTAATCCTAGATCTTTTTTTATATTATTTATTTTATTTTTAAATTAATTTAAAAAATATTTATTTAAATCTATTTAAAAATTTCATGATAAGAGTAGAAATCCTCGGTACTTAGAGCATCCATCATATTAGTTTTATTTTTATTTTTATTTTTTTTATGATCATTGGAGATAAGGTAAGCTCTTCAAGTTTAATTAAGTTTCATGTATCTAATTTAGTTGCATAGAATCTCTTATTAAAAGTGATTGTACATATATATCTTTAAAGTAACTTAAGGGCACAACCCATTAAACAAGATAAAATAAAGATTTGATCATCCTTCCTTTGTCCACAAACAACCAACCAGCATCCTGCATTGATCTAAGCCTTTTATTTTAAAGTCAATTATATATCGGCCCTAGGAACTCAAGCTCATTAGGATAAGAAGCTCTAAAAGTTGAATCGGATTAGGATTAGTCAGTTTGACTGGTGTCTAAGACAAGTGGTTCAGAGACTACATCCTGAAGGAAGGTGGTTACTTAATTGATTTCGTTAGTTTACTTAGCCAAGCATAATTGATATCTAAGACAAGCAACGGAGGGACTCCCACCAATCTTATACTCACCTGGCCATTTGAGTGGCTGATCTTACACTTGAAGGGCTTGAAGATGACTTTGGTAGTTAGGAGCTGTCTAGATCTAGGATAATCCTTAGTTAGGATGGTTTGCTTAACTTGATTGTTAACTAAAATATCAAACTTAATTAAATCTAATTCTTCTCTCTCTTCTTAGCTCTAGGACTCTCTAGGATCTCTTCTTTAGAACCTTTCTTTCTTTTTTCTTCTTTTTTTCTCTAAAAATAAAGTAAAATAAAATAAAAATAAATTAAATTAAATTAAACTAAATTTTAAAAATAATAAAATAAATAAAATAATAAGAAATTATTAAAAATTAAAAAAATAAAATAATAAAAAAAATAAAAATAAAAAATTTTTGAACCACACGTTAAGGTTGCACCAGTACATGCACGATAGGAGATCACTTTTTTTGATCTAGTTGAATCCAATCATAAAATTGAATGGCTGCACCATATTAAACCCAATAGTCAAATGGCTTGAAATCTTAAAGAAATACCCAGATAGATGAAGAAATATTTTGTTTCTTCCATTTATAACCATCGACTTATATACAGTTACCTAATATCCATGCTACCCACTAAGAGATCAAGCCGACCATAATCTAGATGCTTCCATCTTTCTATGGGAACATCAATGAAGATCCTTATAAGCATCTGGATGAGTTCTTAGAAATCTACTCTATGGTAAAAATCTAAAATTTAACTAATGATGCCCTTAGACTAATCTTATTTCTCTTTTCATTAAAAGACAAAGCCAAGTACTAGCTTGGCATAATAGGAAAACTAATCAAAACCTGAGCTGAATTGCAAAGTAAATTTTTTAAGAAATTTTATCCCATAGGTCAAACCAACACCATGAGGCGAGCTATCACTAGATTTGCTCAGCTTCCAGAGGAACAAATTCATAGAAAAGACTTAAGAAACTTCTTAGAAAATGCCCATATCATGGTTTATCTAAGTGGCAAAGAGTTAAAGCTTTCTATGAGGGTTTAGGAGATCAATATAAATAAATGGTAGATGCATCCTATGAAGGTGCATTCATGAATAAAAATGAGGATGAAGCCTATGCCTTATTTGAAACCTTGAGTGAAAACTCAATTAACCATGCTTCACTATCCTTCTACCAAAAGCGGGCAGGAATTTATGATCTAGAATCTAGTTCTAAAGTTGACTTAAACCTGATAAATAAAGTAGACTTGCTTGTCTAGAAATTAGATCAACTCCTAACCTTAGATCAATAATCTCCTATACAAAATACATCACCTTCTAATTATTAGAAGATTTGCTCAATTTGTGCTAGCCCAACACATCATATGAGTGAATGTCCTATGGCTGTATAATTTTCATCTTTTATCCAAGAACAAGTTCAAGTTGCATAAAGCTACTCCAAGCTGGTTAATAATTTTTTTTCAAATTTATATAATTCTGATTCGAGGAACCACTCTAATTTTTCTTGGATATCCCAACAGACTAGGGCTCAGATCTAAATTTCATTTATTTATCAAAATAGGCCCCAATATCAAAACTATGCCTATAATGTGGTCAACCTAGTTAGTCTATCTAGCCATTGCATTATAATTAGCCATTATATCCACCTTCTCAATCGATTAATCTAGCTAACGATAGATTTAATCAACTTCAATAATTAAGTTTGACTCAATAACAATCTATCACCAGACTAGAAGCTCAAATAGGATAATTAGCTGAGTCTAACATGAGGAGAGAACTAGATTAATTATCGAGCCAACCAATTCATATAAACAACCTATCAATTGTCCATCAATCACCTGAATATAGTTATCAATTTAATATTTCACCTAAGAATCCCCAATTTGAGAATGCTACAGTAATTTTTAAGCTTAAAATTTATAGGATTCTTATGGACCCATACCAAGATCAGGTGAGAGAGGCTAGTACTAATGCTAGCCAAAATAAAAATATAGAAGAAAAGGTTAGTACTGAGACTAACCATATAGAAGAATCTAAGCCCAAAACTAGTACTGATGCTAGTTCAAATTTAAATGAGACTGATAAAAAAAAGAAGAGAGCGAATGATTTATCCGAGATTTATAAACCTGAAACTCTATTCCCTTCAGTCCTAGAAGCCAGTTCTTCATACAAAAATCAAGAGGCATGTAACGAAAAGCTAATAAAATCATTTAAGCAAGATCATATTAATTTATCTCTATAATTAAAGCCATCTTTAGATACCCTTCCAATATCCATTGCATGAAACTTAACTTCTAATGCAAAAACTTAATATATGAGTATTTTAGAAGAACAAATAGAAAAAATTCTTGACAAACAAGGATCTGAGAATGAAGTTATGAACTATATTCTCAAAATTAAAAATAAATATATTAATAAAGGGATAATAAACTATCTTTCTGAGATTAGCAATCTAAAATCATTGAAATTTATCAATCCAGTATTTGATATAGGATAGGTAAGCTGTCTTGCATCTGGCTAAAAATGGTAAACTTAGCACTTGTTGGAAGGTAATCCAATATTTAATTTTCTTATGTCTAATTTATCTTTCTAGTTTATTTTCTTTTTAGAATATTTTGAATAAGTTAGAGGGAGAGCCTAAATTTTCAATGACATATGCTAGACCATAAATATATTAAGTCAGGTATACTTTTTTCTGTTCTTTATTATATCATTTATTTTTTCTTTTTTATTGAGGATAATGTCGATTAAGTTGGAAGAAAGAATAATAAAATTTAAAAATTTTTAAAGTCCTCAAAGAAGTTAGTATTTAGTACTTTGACACCTGATTATGCTTAAGAATCGAGTTGAACTAAGCACATTTTTTAAAAAAATTGATGCATAGATCAAAAAATTTGTGAGATATTAAGGGATCAAGTATTAAGAAAACTCAATAAAGAGTTAAGTCTAGAATATAAAAAATTTTTCTTTGAGCACTTCTAATTTTTTTATCGACATCAAAAAAAAGTCTACTTTTTATGGACTTGTGTAGAGTAACTATATGTTTCTTCATATAAAATAATAATAATAAAAAAAATTTTAAGTACTTCTCACCGAGTAACTAGGCCTCTTTGCTTAAGTAAGCATTGAGTTTTACATAAAAAGATGGAAAGGATAAGGAAGCTCATTGTAAAGCTATTCTTAACTTGTAGTCTATTTGATTCGAGCTAATAAGTCCGAGGGGTATTTTATATCTAATACCCTAAAGTCAACTGATTTGGAAGTCATTGGCCCAAGACTCGCTACATGGATCAAATAAAAAGCTTAAGAAGTTAAGACACTCAATAGTGATACAACATTAAAAAAATATATATATTAATTTTTTACTAAGTAACTGGATCTCGTTGCTTAAGTAAGCAATGATATTTACATCAAAAAGTGGATAATGTGAATAAAAAATTTAATAAATGAAGGATGGAAGTAGTAATACACTTTTCCATATGAAAGTTTAGATAATTCAGAGATAAAGATAGATCAATTTAGAAAAAGTTTAAAAAAATTTGATGTTCTTCACTTAATTTTTATATTGGTAAGTACTAACACCTCAATGATATACCTCATTTATGCTCTATTGAACATTAATGGTCATTTTGAAAATTACTTGGTAAAATTTAAAATTCTAAAGTTAAACAGTATCTAAAATTAAATTCTTTCTTTACTCAAGGATGAGCAAAGCTTAAGTTAGGAGGTGTGATAAGTATCATAAAAATACTACTAAAAATAATAATTCATTAATTAATTTATAATTATTTTTAAAAATTAAATATTTTTATTTATCTATTTTAAAAAATATTTTATTAATAGAAAGAGCTTATTTTTTTGATCATAATAAAATAAGTTTGGAGCAAATCGAAGTTAAAACGGACCCGATATGAATTTTTTTAAAAAAATAATAAAAAAAATTAATTCAGCTCAGCCGACTCGCTCAGCCAAGCCAGCGTGCTTAGCCAAGCCACCAAAAGTAGCTTAGCCAACACATCCTAGTTCAGCCGAACCATCCAAGCCAGCTCAGTTGCAAAAGTCGATCCGCCATTTGATGAAATCAGGCATGGACCATCAGCTCTATAGAAGGCAGCGAATCACAGGCTGCCATGTGGTGGACCAAGACCCTCAATGGATTTAGAAAAATTCTCATGCAGCATTCAGGGGAAAAATGATAATTTTATAGGCCAAGCTATGTGTTGATTGATTCGATCTTCAAATGCACTTGGTCTACATGGTCTACATGAATAGTAATTATGCAATCATGTGGCTATGGTCGTTTGCGGTCTAGATCTGACGGTCTAGGTTATTTCCAAGTTTGATTTGGTTTCTAGCTCCCATCTATGTGTGATCGAATGGCTGACAGCATTCCAGAGCTTGATCGGATGGTCGATGAAGCTCCCGATGGTGATGAAGCTCCCCAGCACACGATCTAATGGCTTCGGATGCTCCAAAGCTTTGATCGGATGGTCCATGTTCAATTCAACTGAGAAAAGATTCTAGTACAATTTTTGATGCAATCCGACGGTCGAGATTCATCTGATTAAAGTGATCCAATGGCCAAAAATTAATCTAACTTGATATGGGCTTTTAAAACTCAATTTTTGGTATTTTTTGGATCATTTGATCAAGATTTGATGGCCAGAATGTTAGATATATGTGCCCTAGAAGCCAGAATTGGCTGACACTTGTAATACACTTCTAGGGGCAAAATTATAATTTTAACTAATATCAATAAAATGGATTATTTTCTATCACATATGTGTATTTAGTGTCTATGATACATTCTTTGAGTTAATAGTAATGATAATTCATATTTTCAAGAGTTGAAAATTTAAGACATGAATAATTATTGTTAACTCATAAAATGCTCCCGACCATAGGATCATCATGAGGATGGTGATTGATCCGGAAGGTTGGTATACAATTGCTTCTCTTTAGTAGATGAGTCTTGAGTCTATGGTGTGGAGACACCAGAGCGAGAGTATAGATACTTGTTAGAGAACGAGGGCACTGAGCGTGACCACCTCGAGTAGTCATTAGGGAGTCTACCTTCTCGTCAATGACTGACTCAATGCTGCAGTAGTGTGTCTGGTTCTTTGACCTGAGGTGCATCGATAGTTCACCTTGAGGGTGTTATAGTTTGACTACATCATTACTCGATCTCCTAGCCATATGGAACCCTGAGGTGTATGTTGGCTATAGCATGTTCATTGTAGGAACTAGATGGCATCAAGATGGAATCTATCTACCTCGGTGGTAGAGGAGCAGCCCTATGATAATCATGAGAATCAAGTCCAGAAGTCCATGGCCATGGTGGAGTGAAATAATAGAAAGAGTTTCTATTTAGATTTTCACATCGGACTTGAATCGAATGATTACATCATATGACAGAAACTAGGGTTTGACGAGTTTACCTTAACCCTAATCTGATCGGGGCTCAAGATAGAAGAACTTAATCACATAGGTAGCTGCACTAAGAGGTTCGCATTCAGCTCTAATGGATTGCCACCATATACTGCTAGGTATCACTGGTGGATTTTGGGAGCAATTAGAATGATTTAGATGATCGATCATTCTAGCTGTTTGAATCAGAAGAGTTCTGATCCATCGAAAGGAGTTTCGATGATGTCGATGATAGAGATCATGACACATCCCATTACCATATAGAATTGAACCTAACTGGGTCACACAAATAAGGGTTTGAATCTGGTGATCATCAATTGAACTGGTCTAGTTCAAATTGATCTGAATGAGATTCAATTAGGTTCAAGCAAATCGTGCTAGCACTCGATTGAGCCTAACGTTCTTCTTTTGCTATCATAAATAAGTTGTCCTGTCTGAGCCAAAGAAGTTTGTGCTCAATCAGAGGCCTTCATATGGTCTGACTGGAGGTTGTCCAAGTCAGAAAAGGTTGTTTTATTTTGTAAGACATTACCCACCATTTTTGGTCACCTGCCATTTCTTGTTCTTTGACTTTGGTCAAAAGTCTGCCTTTGACTGGTCAAACATTGACCATTGACACTTTAACTTTTGACCACATGTCATGCACCTATTGGAGAGCTAGTGGGGGCCTGTCCCCCTGCCAGAACCTGGCAAGGAAGAGGGCGCACGCCACCCTTGGCGTGTGCCCAAGTTGGAGGCGCCTAGGAGTCCTTGTTGGATAAGGACTCCATCTCCTTTTTGGATTCCAATTAGAGTTCTCCTAAGAACCAACTTTGACTGGTCTTAGGTGCCCTCTAAGGAGGAATCCAGGGGACTCTATTCCCATAATCAGATTTAGATCTGATTTCACAAAGGATTGTGATTGGTTGGGAAGAAGAGGAGTTGGATCACGCTTAGTCTATAAATAAGACCCTGCGCCCAACTCAGATTAATGATTGAATCACAATTCCCCATGCCCCAAGGTTGGCTCTCCCCTCTTCCTCCATGCCAAACCTCCTTCTCCCTCTCCTCTCCACGTCCAAAAGGAGTTTTGGACTTTTGGTTGGTGCGATTCAGATCAAAGAAAGGCGACTGAAAGCTAGAAGGCTACACTGCTGTAAAGGACGACTGCTGATCTTTAAAAGGAGTTTTGAAGATCCTCCAGATTAGATCCAGATTTGATTTTTGGAGGCGTGATAGGGAAGAAGAGGATCTCCAGATCCAGCCCGAGTGGATACCGATAGAGGCCAGGCGCTTGCGTGGCTAGATCCAAAATCTTCCGCTGCAAACAGGATCATCAATGGGTAATAGGATTACCCATATCAAGGTAAATTAAATTTGATTTAATTTATCTAATTTTATTTTAATTTTTAAAATAATAATAATCAGATCTAAAATATCTTAGATCTGATCTAGATCAAAGAGAAAAAATTTTAAAATATATCTCTTGATCTGATCAGATCTGAACGAACCTGGTCTGGAAAATTAGGATTTCCCTTCACAGAACTCATGGAACTGTATATAATTTATCTAGGGGCTATTTTAAATTAATTTTTCATGGGATTTCTTCATATTTTTCAATCAAAACTCCTCCTTAATCCCACATTGCCTAGAAGAAAATACTTCAACCCTCTAATACCTATAAATAAGACTCTAGGCCATCAAATCATGTTATCTTCGGTCAAGAAAAAGCTATAGCATAGGATGGGAGCATGCTTGGGTTAGAGGCTGCTTCAAGGCATCAGGTGCTGCGAAGAAGAGTTGTCTCCTATAACATCTTCATGCCGACGTCGATCCAAGATCGAGATCACATCTTTTCTAGTTTTTCTTTCTTTTCGCTCTTTTTAAATTTCATGTATTTAAATTTTAAATTAAATTTTAATTAATATAAATTTTATTTTTTGCTCTTTAAATTCTAGTCTTTCATTTCTATTATTTTATTTTTTTTCTCTTTAAATTTTTATTTTTTATTTTAATTATACTTTATTTTTATTACGAGTAGATGCTAAGATCTAACTAGTAGATCTTAGTACCAAGTTTAATTTTTTGCACCATTTAATTTTTACTTTTTATTTATAATTCTATTTTTTGACTTTGATTTTTTTTAAAATCTTTTTTTTTATAAATATCAAAGATTTCAAAATAAAAATATTGCCTTCTCTATGGATTCGACTTGACTCGCTACTATCTATCTATTTTTAATCGATTTAAGAAGTCAGAATTAAACTAATAATGATAACATCGTGCTCTTATCATTGTTTCGATAATCTTGTTAAGAACAAAAGGTAAACCTCATCCTAACAAGGATAATAACCAACCATGTTAGGAACAGGAGGTGAACCTCGTCCTAACATGGATGAAGGTCCTTATGAGAAATTGAAGGCCTCTAGTTCTTAAGCAGGAGGTAATAGAGAGAGGCCCTCTCAACGGTCCCTTTGTGCCTGACAACCTTGTTAGGAATAGAAGGTGGACCTCATCCTAATAAGAGTAAAAATTAATTACATTAGGAATAGAAGGTGGACCTCATCCTAACGTGAGTGAAGATCTTTATGAAGGATACAAAAACCCCGGTTCCTAAATTGGGAGAAAGATTAACTCCTAATTGAGTTTGGAAGATCCTTGTTCACCGACGAAGGAGGACACACCTACAAGATGTCGGGACAAGATCATCACTCCAAAGCAACATCAACATCAGATACTGCACAAGAACAAGGAGTTCTATGAATACTAGATTAAAACAAGATGCAAAGATGGTTGAAAGATGTATGATTTCATTGACATTAAAGTTTAGTACAAGAAGTCTCTAGGACCAATTATAAAAAAAAAATAGAAAGGAAGAGAATAAGACAAAATCCTATTTGGACTTCAAACTACCTGCCTCAGCCATTATAAGGGAGTGCTTAAAATTATTAACCTTATCTTCAAGTTCTTTCCTCGCCACCATACTTTTATCGAGCAGCTTTCGAACTCCTCTTATATCCTCAGCCTCCCTCAGTCTTTTCTGTAGAACTTTCGATTCGGCTTTAGCATCCTTCACTGCATTCTTCTGATAGGCCATTTGAATCTTGAGTTGGAGCAGCTCAGCCTTGTCCTTTTTGTGCATCTCAAAAAGACTTCCTAGGTTATGTTTTAGAGAAGCAATCTTATCTGAATCTCTACTCGAGCAAGCTTGAGTCCTGTCTGCTAATCGCTTTTGAAGTCGAGCAATCTCCTCATTAGCCTTCTGAACTGTTCATTGAAGTTCGATAATTTGATCGCTCTAGCCGAGCCTGTAACTGTTGTATGAATCTTTGGTCATGCGTAGTTGGCTTTGAAGCTCAGAGAATCTTTTAGATCAATCCCAGCCATATTCTTCTTAGTCAGTAGACCATGCCGAGCTTCCCTCCAGTAGTAAAAGTTTTTCCTTCACTACTCTAAGCTCAACTTAAAGGGAACTGACTTTTGCAGTTAAAGTCCAAGACTTTTCATTGGCATGTTTTCTAGTTTCCTCAAGCTCTTCACTCAGGTGATATTTCTTAGAGGTGTATTCTTTGAAAAATTATTTGGATGACTAGTGAAGGTGGTTGATCTTGATAGCAGCTTTGGAATAATTTTTCTTGAATTTTTGATGTTCGTCTTCAGTCTTTTTTAACTTTTTGTTGACTTGACAAACTTCCTTCCTCAAATTCTTGATGTGGGCCATCAAGGGTATGCCCTGAGGCAGTGGTTTCACTTCAACTAGAGATTGTGTTTAATGTATAAATGTATCACAACATAAAGGAATGACAAAAAAAAAATTCAATTTTGTTAACTAAAATGTTTGAGTATATGAGGGATAGAAGAAAAAAAAAACATAGTTGTCAAAAATCTCTAGAGGTGGGATAGTGGACGAGTTTGGTGCATCCTCAGTGGTCTTTGGCACTCTGTCAGGTTCAAAGGTCACAATGGTAGGTTCGACAGATAGAAGATCGGTGCCAGTAGCTGAAGGTTTTGCCTTCTCGTCAGAAGATTTTTCTGCCAGAAAGCTGAGATCCAGGTCAAAAAATTTCTCGACAACCCTCCTCTGATAGAGCTCAAACCCTTTGACGAAGGCTTCCTTGGGGAACTCGATCTTTATATCTTCCATTTCTTTCGAAGCCTTGAAATCCAAGATAGACTGTTCTTTGGCTTCGATAATCCGTCTTTCCCCCTCAGCCACTTTAGCTTCTGCTTTCTTCCTCCTCTTCGACTCTGAGGCTAATCATTCCTTCACCTCCACCAAAGTTTGTTCAGCACTTCTGACCACCTCTTGAAGATGCCCAATTTCAATAGATTTCTCCTTCAGCAGACGATCGACCTCGATCTTGTATTCTTCATGTACCTTCTCAACCTTCGAGATCTTGGCCTTTTGAATATTGATTGTCTTGTTGTTGGTGATCAGTTGGTGGCCCACCTGTACATGATGAAATCAATTGTGCCACTAGAAGAATGCATTAATAAGTTCAAAAAAGGAGGAAAAGGCAATTACCTCAAGAAAAGCCCCAAGAGAGTCTTTTGTCCGCTGCTCGAGGTCGATGAGGACAATCTTGTCCATGATGTTTGGTAGAATACACCAATCAACCAGAGACTTGACAACTTTCTAGTCATCAAAAGAAGCATTCTCCCAGTTGATGTTGTCATTGTTGGATTTCCTAGAGTTGCCTTGAGGCCAAGCTCTTTTGACGAGTGTCTTCTTTCTCTTCTTCCCCACCTCTTTTTTCTTCTTGGTGGGGGGTGTTGGGACTAGGACCTTGGTAGGCAGACTCATCGTTGGAGGCACTATAGCCTCGGGGGTAGAAAGAGTTTGAGCTGGAATGGCTGAGCTTGGATCGTCAACCTTCACTCTTTTGAGTGTTTCTCTAGATGTGTTGCCCTTTCTTTTATGGGCTCAAAGTTCTTTGGACAAGTGCTTTAATTCTTCTAGAGTCATCTCTGTAGCAGTAAGTAAGCTGAGGTTAGAAGTAGGATAAAAGGAACAGAAGAAGATGTAAACATCTATCTTTTGGGCTGAATAGACTTAGACCGAGGTTGTATAAGGTTTGGCCATCAACTAAATTAGACAAAGAAGGAGCTTTGTAATTTCTCAATTTGGTGGCGGATCCAGATCCTCCCTTCCTAATCTAGGAGCTTTATGGACCGAGTCTCCCAATTGACCCCAAGAGGGAAGATCTAATTCTAAAGATGGACAAGAACCAAAAAAGAACTTTTTCTTTTAGTTGTGAATTGAGGAAGGAGCGCCCTTAAGCAATCCCTTTTGCTGAATTGGGAGGACAAGTACCACCAATCCTTAGGTGATGCTTAAGGGTAAAAAAAGTTCAAAATAAGAAAACCATAGGATGAACCTTGGCTGAGATGTAGGAAGTAAGAAATCCTATGATGAATCTAAAGAAGTTCGAAATAAGCGATGCCAAAGATATATCTAAGAAGCTAAAAAGAGTTACAATGAAAGGAGGATGGAGAAGTCTCAATCCAGCATGAAGAGCTTTGAGGTATAAATAGAAGCAACCCGGGAGAGAGGCACAAGCTCGGTCGCTCGACCTGCGAAGCTCTAGTTTGTATTCTGAAGGGACCTCATACTAGATTCTAATAATGAAAAGATCCTCAGGGAAAAGGAAGCAAGGGATGGTTTTAGGAACAAAGGTTGGATGAGGTACTTCTATAAGTTTGGCTTTCTTCTTAGGATCAGGATTTGGGAAGCTCGGGTAGGACGGGCTCCTAGAACTACCGGATCAGGATATCTTAGAAGTCATCTTGAATCAAAGTAAACCAAAATTTTTTTTTCTAAAATCAGAATACATGAGCGGATAAACTCAAAGAAGCTTTTTGAAGAACAAAAGACAAAAGAACAGTAAAAAAGTGCAGAAGAAAGTTTAGAGTGCTAATCTAAGATGGACAAAGAACTCGGTGACGATATTGGAATGGTAAAGAAAGAGTGAAGAAGACATCAAAGACTGGAGAAATTGCAGAGGAAGATGGAACATGATGCTCAGGTGTAAGGAAGATGAATGATGGGGAAGAACAAAAAGAAGAAGAACTAGGCCAAGGTAGGAAACCAGAGGTAAGGTGATGCTTAAATAGTCGGAAAGGTTCCAAGGCAGTTATGATTGTAGATCACTAACACCCAAATCTTGTCTGCCACGTGTTCCACACATCATGATAGTAGTCAGCACCTGATAGTGCGTTTATGGCACCGTACATTGGCCTTTATGTTTGGAGGAGATTTCAAATATCGAGATCATTTCAGGTCATTCAACGATAAAGAAGCTTTGGTGCTTGTTCGAAAATGCTAAGATTTCCCACCTCCTAAAGGCGAAAAGTCAGAAAGGACTTCGACAATCATAAATTTTTGGTACTTTCTTCATCCAAACTTTGAACTCGAGAGTAGGACAAGTGTTGGGGGTAAAATAGCACCCACCAAAGTCCAATCAGATGTCTGACCTTGGTAGGGTGCTATATGGAGTAGTGACGATTAAGTCCAAACTTCAGCTAAGCTGCTTCTCCATCCCAGTCAAGTCTTGGAAGGTCAGCCTTCAGTCCTTATACGTCGAATGATCTTCTCAACACCAACCCTCTCAACTCTCTCAACAACTGTAGAATCTGTGAAAGGCGTACTGAACTTCGGCTAGACGAACTTTAGCAGTGAAAGAAGTTGCCATTTGACTGATTTTGATTTCTAACTCAAGATAGATAGCAGGCCTCCATCAAGTATCAAATCTTAGCACAGCCCGATCTTGTCTGGTGGCCAATCTTGAAGGTGACTGAATTCCTTCAATATAGATGACAGATGTCACCAATCTCACATTAGAAATTCTAGCCAACCAAATTTCTCTCTAGTCGAATTCCTCTTCAGCCAAATTCCTCTCTAGCTGAATTCCTCTATTGCACCTTATGGATTGTAGATCCTAGTCGCTCTACACCAAGGATTTTGGATGGACGAATTTGAGTTAACAAGAAGACTTCACCATCAACATAAGTCAGATCTCCAATGCAGAGTAAACAGTGGTCACTTAAGAAGCAATGAATCTCAATATTCACCCAGCCTAGCTTCAAGTCAATCTTGGATCTTTGCTATCCCAGTGAAACTCTGGTTGCAAGAGCCTATATCTCTTCTTTGGCCTCTAGTTTGAATATCCACATCTACTCTTAGCCAACCTTGAAGGTGGTTAAGTTTCTAAAAGCTGTCAAAGGTAGCACCAGCAAGATCCAAGCTCAGAGCCTGGTTGCGAACTTGCCATCATCAATGCAAAGGCCGACCTTCGAAGCTCTATCAGTCTGATCTTCAACTAATGAAATCCAACCACCAATCAGTCATGACAAAATGGCAGCCCACTCTCCATAACAAACTTCAAGTAATCCGAACGGCCTTCTGACATTCTATTATGGCTATCACCATCATTCTATTACAGGCTCCGCCTATATAAGGGATCCTCCAGATACATTTCTTCTCTCGAAGTTCTCCTCTCTACTCTAATTCTCCTATGTACTCTATTCTTATTGGCCAAAAAATCAACTTGACCGTCAGAGGGTTTTGCCAGAACTTCATCTTGCAGTTCTCATCAGTGATCTCGTCTTCTCCAACTCTAGTAAACTCCGACGTCCAATCATTTCTGCACCAATACCTTCTAAAAAGAAATTTCATGCTCAAAATTTTTCTTGGATTCATGGTCCTAATCTCATCCTCAAACTTTTTGTTAGTTTAATCCTTGATGCAGTTTCATCATTAAGCTATCTCATAAGAGAAAGATCAATTCCACAAGAGTTGATCAAAATCAAAACCTTTATTTCTTATAGTTGAAATTAGTATCTTAATTTTAGATGAGAATATCAATTTTCTCATCAAAAGTATCAACTGCTTTTGACTTAATTGATCAATCACAAAATTATAAATAAAATTTAATATACTCTCAGTAAATGAATATTCGATTATGAAGTTTAAGATGAAGGAAAAGTCTAGGATTTCTTGTAAGTATTTTAAAACTTTTCCAAAACTAGATCAACAAAAGTAATAAATTAATTATGTTAATTTATTAAAATATATAAATAAACTCTAGATCTAGAATCTAATAATATGATCTATGCATGTAAATAAATTTAAAATTAAATATTAAATAAAGATAATAACATTGATCATATTAATATCAAACCAAGACTAGATCTAATCTAGTAGAAGAAAGAGATTGAATCTCTTTTACCTTTCGCAAGTCAAGAACTCCACTTGCTGATCCAAGGCTGAGGTTGTCACTTTGAGCTGTAGATGCATCCAACCTCTATAGAAAGTCTATACAAAGCTTCGATCATTGATCCAAAATCTAGATACTAAAAATTAGCACGGTATGCTAGTACTGTGCTGATCCTTCTTCGATGGTTGATGGCAAAACTCTTTCTTTGATCAACTTGAACCTTCCAAAGTACTAAAAAAGAGATGGAAGGATCTGAAAAAACTTTTTTTCTTCAGATTTTTCTCTCAAAAAGATTGTGAAAAAGGATCCAAGAGAAACCCTAGAGAAGACCTCTCTTCTCTCTTTCTTTTCTCTCACCTAGACACAACAACTTGTGTCTTTACAAAACACCATGCCCAAAGCCCCTTTGCACCCAAGCTTCCCACACTCAAGAACTCTCTCTCAGGCCTAAAACTTGTAAAAATTTTAGAGCCTAACTCTCTAATAGAGAGTTATGATAGAGTTCTTGTCTTGATCAAATACCTAGAAAGGCGTGTCCATTTTGAGCAAGGATTGGAGCACCCAACTCTTGGGCACCCCCTCCTTATTTTTTCTATGGACTCCAGGGAATATATGCATAAAAGTCTTCTATTTTTCATAAAAAAATTAGAGAAAATCAGATTGGTTGGCACCTCAAGAGAATAAGGAAAGTTGATGTGTGAAACTCTATCCAATAGAATCCTAGGTCAAAATAACTTATTTGTTTTAATCTATTCCACAACTAATTTTCTTCTAAAAAGGTGGGAGGCACAAAAGAGGTGTGGAGACTCTTTAGAAACAAAATTTCTCATGCAAATTCTAAGAAAATTGGCATGGAGGGCTATGGAAAGCAAGATGGAGAAATCCTAATCACACTAGGACTTATAGTTTTGACTTGGTCCAACTTATTATTTAAACCTAAATAAATCAAAACTAATGCAACCTAATTAGAGATGATCTTAGTCCAACTAAGGGTCTAATTAAATTAAATTAATTTTAATTTAAATCTTATTTAATTTTTAATCAAATTAAAAATTAGGTGCACATAAGTTCTAATTGAATAGGGACTTGTTCTTCCTTGCAATTGGCTTATCCAATAAACCAATTGAACTTGATCCAATCAAGCCCAAACCAAAATTAATTGAATCTTATTCAATTAGACTCAATCTCAGCCTAATTGTTTAATCAAATTGAGTCAATTAGTAATCCGATTGCTAATCAATCCTCCTGCAATACTTGCACTAGGTCAAATATCAATCATATTGATTATTTTATCTTAGAACGATTCTAAATCGTTGATCAACCATCCAATCAAATCAAGACGTCTTATGTGTGTGACACCATAGGTTCGAACTTAAGCTGATAGCATAAAAATAAATTTTTATATCAATCAAAGTGACTATCTAGTAATGATACTTGACGGTCGGATAGATCGAATGTATAAAGCAATACTCTTAAATACCATGGGGATATGGTTTCTGTATAATTCATTCCCTTGACCTAAATACTCATAGGATAACTCAGAATTTAACTATCAATCCTAATTAGGTCATCCATATTATATTTTAAAATATCAAATCTATTGGTGCAAAATCTAGTTGATGCTGGAGTCGAAGAAGATAAGGTCGCCGCCATCGACCTACAAAATAAGTCTCATCCGGAGTCGATGGTGGTAGCTCTAGTAAGACTCTTCGATATTCAAATTAGCTCTCTTAGCTAATAAAAATGGATTGCTCAGGAAATAGAGAGGCAGAGCATTGGGAAGGGGATGAGAGCTGACTTGATCATCGGAGGGTCTTGCTGGAGCTACCACCTATGACTCTGGATGAGACTTGTTTTGCAGGTTGATGGCAGCGACCTTATCTTCTTTGACTCCAGCATCAACTCCGACATCGACCAGATTTTGCATCAATAGAATTGGAGCTAGAGGAAGGATTGTAAAGAACTTTCCAGAGGTGGACCTCGATCTTTTGACAGACGAACCCAGCAAAGAAGCTGATCCCTCCAATGCTGGTGCTACCTCTCTTACTGCCGAACCTGCCTCAAATGCTCCCGAACCTATAGTTGGAGCTTTCGAGCCCATCCTGGAGCCTAAAGCTACAAGTAATACACCAACCTCACCCGCTTCTATACCGATCGAGGTCTAAAAAATTTTGTCAATATGTATTTTTTTTCTTTTTCATTTTTGTATGCTAAATACTTTGAGAAATAAAAATGAACTTTCTTTCCTTTACACTTGTGTCGTAGTGGGTGTTGTTCAAAATTCTTCTAGTGATCGTAGCCAAGGCCAATCGTCTCCAGCTGATAACAAGCCACTACCTTAAGGCATCCCTCTGAGACTCATAATCAAAAATTTTTTAAAAAAAATCCATCATCTGAAGAAAAAGTTAAGGAAGGTGGAAGACGAGCTTTAGAGATCAAGAAAAAATACCTCGGATGCAACGACTGAGGTCACTCACCTTCGTAAATTACACATGAAAGATTTCGTAAGCTTCAACATTAAGAAAGATAACTTTAAGAGAGAGTTGGCCAAACTTAAGAAAAGCACTAGTGATAAGTCTTGGGCATTGATAGTGAAAGTCAGCTCCTTAGAAGTTCAGTTCAAGGCGATGATAGAAAAAATTTAGCTATTGGAGGAAAGTTTGCCATGGTCTTCCGATAAAGCTCAATATGAATGAGATTGATCTCAAAGGTTTTCCATGCTCTAGAAGTAGCTGTACGATACTGAGTCTACCTATGAGACCTACCAGTCAGGCTGGTGTGAAAGAATATCCATGCTTGAGCAATAGCTTTGAGCTGCTAATAGCGAGGTGGCTCGACTTCAACAGTAGCTTGCCGATGGTTATCGATTCAGTACAAGTAGGGAGTCGGAGGAGATTGCCTCTCTAAAAAGGATCGTGGGTGAACTCTTAGAGTCGATTGAAATTGAGAAAGCTGAAGTTCAGCGATTGAAGCTTCAGTTGGTTTGTGAACAGCAGGCTATCAAGGATGCTGAAGCTGAATCAAAAGTTTTGAGAAAAAGACTGCGAGCGTCAGAAGAAAATTATCAAAGGACCGATAGGATGTTCCATGATAACTTGATAAGAAAGGAGCTCGAGGAAGAGATTGTCATTCTGAAAGAATCCCTGGTGATGGCTAGCAATCTGAAGGCTGAGAGATCAGATCCCTCTTAGAACTTCAGCTTTTTCTTTCTTAGCTTTATAACCGATCTTGTAGACTTTTACTTTGTGCCTACCTTTGATTTTAATGAAATGACATCTTTTCTCACTTTTGCTCTATGTGGGTTGAATATCTATCAATAGCTCTGCTTTCCTTTCTTTTTTTCTTTTTCTTTCTTCTTTTTTTGTAAATGGCCTCGTGTACCTTTGCCTTGTAACGGACCTCTACTTCAATAAAGCAATGTTTTCTTCGATCGTCTTTTTTGCTTGGTGTAGATTTGATGCTTGTCAACCTCTTTATTTTCTTCGCTTCATCTTTCATTGGAATGATTGTCAAATAATACCTCCCTCCTATTTTAGGCAATTGGAGGTTTTCCTCCATGTCAGGATGAGATCTTTCTCCCACCTTGGGTGTTGGGATGAGGTTCTCCTCTTGCTCCTGATATGGTTAGTATTCACTCATGTTAGGATGAGGTCCTCCTCCTATTCCTAATAGAGCAATAGGAGCATAGGAGGACCATTGGAAGGACCTTTCTCCTTATCTTATCTTAGATAATAGGGTCTTTGTCTGGCTCATGTTAGGATGAGGTTCTCCTCCTATTCCTGATAGGACAGTAGGGGTATAGAAGGACCGTTAGAAGGGCCTCTCCCCTCATCCCGTCTTAGATAATGGGATCTTCGTCTAGCTTATTTTAGGATGAGGTTCTTCTCCTGTTCCTAATAGAACAGTAGGGACACAAAAGAACCATTGGAAGGGCCTCTCCTCTCATCCTATCTTAGATAATAGGGTCTTCGTCTTGCTCATGTTAGGATGAGGTTGTCCTCCTATTTCGAACAGGGCAGTAGGGGCACAGTGTTGGGAATATACGCTCTTCCCATATGGATAAGCATGGCCATCGTTGATTAGCCAAGCAAGAAGGAAGTACTTTTTAAAGATCTCTACGAAAGCACGTTCAAATAAATCAAGAAATAGAGAAGAAGAGAAGAAGAGATTTTCGAAAGAAAAGAGCTTTTATTTAGTATATTTCAGCATCCTTACAATCTTGACCCATTTTCAGTATATATACTTTACAAAGGATCAAGCCCAAGCTCATAAAAAAACTCTTCAAACCCAAACAACCCACATACATAAAATAATAACCTGCAAAAATTGAGCTGGCCCAGTTTCAGACTGAGCCAGCTAACCTGTGACTAGGTCGGCTCAGTATGGGACTGAGCCGACCTAGTTGTGTACCATGCCAATAGCCCAAAAATATTGCTTTCTATCTAAATTTTTCTCTGAGACCTAGCCGACCCAATCCTGGACCAAGCCGACCTAGTTTCCAACTGAGCTGACTCA
The DNA here is from genome assembly GCA_006176705.1 of Cocos nucifera. NCBI lineage: Eukaryota > Viridiplantae > Streptophyta > Magnoliopsida > Arecales > Arecaceae > Cocos > Cocos nucifera. Next base: position 385,124 of record QRFJ01001835.1, on the reverse strand, counting down.
GTCTTAGAGTGAGCCGACCTAGTTTTTGAACTTTACTATTAAGATTGATTCTTCTTCTGGCTCGCTCCCATCTTCTCATGACCTATCCTCTCATGTTTCCAAGACATGGGAGTGCCACTTCTAAGCTCACATTCTCCACCTTGGTGCTTCCAAGTCCTTATGAACTCATCTCTTCTCAATAGATCCATCCATGCTACACATCTCTGAAAGCTATCTTTGGGGAGTACCTTCATGAGTGCATCAGACTGATTCTCCTTGGTATGGACCTTCATCAGTTTCACTTCATATTCCTCCACCAGCTCTTTGATCCTGTAGTACCTCATGTCTATATGCTTTGTGCGTGCCTGATAGACTGGATTCTGTGCCAACAATAGAGCACTCTGACTATCACTGAATAGTGTAACTTTGCTCTGCTCCACTCCCATCTCATCAATCAGCCTCCTGAGCCAAAGGGCTTTCTTTGTAGCCTCCATTATCCTAATGTACTCGACCTCTATGGTAGACAAGGCCGTGATTGGCTGAAGGATTGATCTCCAAGACATCGATCCACCATATATGCCGAAGAGGTATCCAGTAGTCGACCTCCTTGTATCAAGATCACCAGCATAATTTGCATCAACAAACCCTTCCAGAGGACCTAAACCTTCACACATCTTCACAGATTGTTCTCCAAATCCTTCCGGCTGCCCACCAAACATCAAACCATAATCTCTTGTTCCATGCAGATATCTTAATATCCATTTCAATGCTTTTCAGTGTTCCTTCCCAGGGTTAGCCATGTATCTATTAACCATGCTCACAGCATGTGCTATATATGATCTACAGCACATCATAGTGTACATCACACTACCTACAATATTTGCATAAGAAACTCGTTCCATGTACTCTCTCTCCTCTTCTGGTTGGGGGCACTATAACTTAGAGAGAGACATATGGCTCGACAATGGCGTCTCTGCAGGTTTGGCCTTCTCCATCCCAAACCTCTCCAAAACCTTCTGGACATACTTTTCTTATGACAAATGGAGCACTCCTTTGCACCTATCTCTACAAATCTCAATTCTAAGGATTTTGTCAGCTGGACCCAAATCTTTCATCTCAAATTTAGATGATAATATCATTTTCAACCTTTTCACAGCATCCATACTTCTACTGGCTATGAGCATATCATCTACGTACAATAATAGGTACAGAACATCCTCCTCATCTACATCCTTGATGTAGACACAACAATCATGTTCACATCTATTGAAACCTAGCCTCAAGATAAAGCTATCAAACCTTCGATACCACTGATGAGGAGATTGTTTCAAGCCATACAAAGACTTCCTGAGTAAACACATCTTTTTTTTCTATCCCATCTCCATGAAACCATCTGGCTGCTTCATGTAGATTCTTTCCTTCAAAGTTCCATGAAGGAAGGTCGTCTTCACGTCCATCAATTTCAATTCCATGTTATGTTGTACCACCAGTGATAGCAAAACTCGAATAGATGAATGATGCACCATAGGAGAGAAAATTTCTGTGTAGTCAATTTCTTTCCTTTGTGAGTATTCCTTTGCTACTAGCCTTGCTTTAAATCTGACTCCATCTTATTCTGAAGGTGCATCTTTCTTTGTGAATACCCACTTTGAGCCAATAGGTCGAGCACCCACAGGAAGATCCACCAGCTGCCATGTCTGATTCTTCTTAAGTGATTCCATCTCCTTCATCATGTCCTGCATCCATGAATCATGATCCTCACTCTCCATGGCCTTTACATAATTTTTTAGATCTCCATTAGCAGTGATGAGTGCACAAAAGATAACCTCATCAATGCCATTTCTGACCGATCTCCTAATAGTACGCTGGGGCTTGTGCAAAGCCACTCCCACTAGCACATCTCTGCTTGATGTCTGTGGCTGCTCTTATATATTTGTCTGAACTGTCGGCTCTCCATGCTGATTTCCAATTTGAGATAATACTTTTTTGTCCAGCTCCACCTCAACAGGAACACTCCTATAAGTGGATGTAACCTACATGCCATCATTCTCTGACTGGCCACCACTGTTCACCTTTATTTTTTTAGTTCCATCTATCCCAGATCTCCTTAAGATGCTCTTCTTATCAAAGATAATGTCCCTGCTGATCACTGACTTCTATCCTTGAGAGTTTCATAGTAGGTACCCCTTGACTCCTTGTGGATACTCTATGAATGTCATCTTTTGAGATTTTGGATCCAATTTACTCCTCTTGGTTGCCTCCACATGTGCATAGGCTGTGCAATCGAAGACTTTTAGATGGCCAAGCCCCACCTTCTTCCCACTTCAGACCTCTTCTTGAATGCCTCCATTCAGCTTATAATGAGGGGACCTGTTCATAAAAAAAAAAGAAAAAGTTTGAGCATCACCCCAAAAAGACTTTGGCTGTGATGTCTGCAGCCTCAAACTCCATAACTTCTTAATCAGTGTCTGGTTCATCCTCTCCGTGACACCGTTCTGCTGGGGAGTCATTCTCACCGTGTAATGATGTTTGATGCCATTTTCCTTACAGTATCATTTGAACTCCAGGCTAGTATACCCCCTCCATTGTCCGACCTCAAACACTTTACCTGTCTCCCTAACTCCTTCTCTACTTCAGCTCTTCAGGATCTGAACCGGGCAAACACCTCTAATTTTTCTCGGATCAGATAAGCCCATACCTTCCTTGAGAAATCATCAATGAAAGTAACAAAATATTTTGCCCCACCTCTAGCTGATACAGGAGCTAGTCCCTACACATCTGAGTGCACTAAATCCAGCACTCCCTCGCTGCACTTGGTACTTCTGACAAACTTCATCCTATGCTCTTTGCCAAAGATACACGGCTCATAAAGATTTGTGCCCTCTTTCTTCAGGGCTAGGATTATACCTCTTCTGCTTAGTTCTGTGAGCCCACGATCACTCATATGACCCATCTGATAGTACCACAGTCAATATAAAATCTGCTCCTCCTGTGCCGCTACTAGCACCTCTGCACTATCATTTACCACTAAGCCTTTCATTCTATAAACATTGTTGCTCGATCTTCTACCTCTCATCACCACCAAAGCTTCCTTGAAAATTTTCAGACATCCACTTCTAGCTTGTCTACTAAAAGCATAACCCTGCTCCTCCAAGTAGCCCAAAGAAATCAAATTCTTTTTCAACTTTGGTACATGCTTGATATTTGATAATGTACAAATGATCCCATCGTACATCCTCATCCTGATAGAGCTAATTCCAGCCACTTTGCATGGGTGATCATCTCCAAAGCTGATACTTCCATCATTGATTTTTTGGTAGGTAGCAAACCATTTTTGATGAGAAGTATAGTGGTGCGAGCATGCTGAATCTAATATCCACATAGTATCGCACTCTGTGGATCCATCTGATACAACTAGCAGATCTTCTCCACTGCTCATAGAAGCTGTATCATCTTCCTTGCTGGCCTTCCTATTTTTTGATCTCAAAAGGGGACAATCTCTCCTCAAGTGTCCAGGCTGATGACATTTATAATATTTTAATGTCATCTTCTTCTGATCGCGAGACTTTGACCTATCCTTAGATTTTCCTCTTGTCTTCTCTTTTGATCTTCTCTGTCTTTCATTTATAGCCAAGATCTCAGACTTTGGGTCATCCTTGTGGATCTTTGCCCTTTGCTCATTTGATCTGAGCACACCAACAATCTCTTCATAGTTTAGGATCTTCTTCCCATAAACTAAAGTTGTTATGAGACCATCATATGAACCTGGGAGAGAACATAATAGCAGCAATGCTTGATCCTCCTTGTCGATCTTCACATCCAAACTCATCATCTTAGAACACACTTGATTGAACCTTTGGATATGTGCAACAAGATCTCCACCTTCGGGCATCCTCAGACTATACAACTATTTCTTCAACCATAACTTGTTCGTCATGTTCTTTCCCATGTATGTATTCTGCAGTCTCTCTCAGAGCCCCTTTGCCGTAGTCTCTATGCAAACCTCGGATAAAATTTGATCGACCAAGCACATCCGAATTATGCTAAAAGTAATTTCTTCCAACTCTTTTCAATCTTCAGCACTTATCTTTTTCGGCCTTTCTTTTATCAAGACCTTGTAAATCCTCTGCTAAACCAACAAGTCCTTTACTCTTTGCTGCCATAAGGTAAAGTTTTCCTTGTCGTCGAACTTCTCAAAATTTATCTTGAATCCACTTGATCCCATGACTTCAAACAAGTCAAGAATAGATCCCTAACACCCTTCACGATCACACACCTATAAAACTATCCTTCACAGAAAATCTAACTAGTCCTAGATCCTCTTTTCAAACTTCTGTATCACCGTTGTTCTGTGTAAATAAACTCCACCTCAATCTAGAGACAACCATGAAGCAAACTAGAAGTTTTTAGGATACAATATGGTGCAACAGATCCTGAATGTAGTAAATCCTTGGTGTCTTCCTTTCTTCCATGCAATACCGCTCTGATACCAAATATTGGGAATATGCGCTCTTCCCACATGGATCAATGTGGCCGTCGGTGATTAGCCAAGCAATAAGAAAGTACTTCTTAGAGATCTCTACAGAAGTATGATCAAATAAATCAAGGAATAGAGAAAAAGAGAAGAAGAGATTTTTGAAAGAAAAGAGCTTTTATTTAGTATATTTCAGCACCCTTACAATCTTGATCTATTTTTAGTATATATACTTTACAAAGGATCAAGCCCAAGCTCATAGAAAAACTTTCCAAATTTAAACAATCCACGTACACAAAATATTAATCCTAAAAAATTGAGCCATCCTAATTTCAGACTGAGCCGGCTAACCTATGACTGGGTTGGCTCAATCCTATATTGAGCCGACCCAGTTATGCACCATGTTAATAGTCCAAAAATGCTGCTTTCTGTCTAGATTTTTTTGAGACCTAGCCAACCTAGCCTTGGACTAAGCCGACCCAGTTCCCAACTATGTCGACTCAGTCTTAGAGTGAGGCAGCCCAATTTTTGAACTTCACTATTGAGACTGATTCTTCTTCCAGCTTGCTTCCATCTTTCTATGACCTGTCTTCTCATGTTTCCAAGATTTGAGAGTGCCACTTCTGAGCTCACACACAGAAGGAACATTGGAAGGGCCTCTCTCCTCATCCTATCTTAGATAACGTGGTCTTCATCTTACTCATGTTAGGATGAGGTTCTCCTTCTATTTCTAATAGGACAATAAGGGCACAGAAGGATCATTGGAAGGACCTCTCTCCTCATCCCATTTTAGATAATGGGATCTTCATTTTGCTTAGGTTAGGACGAGGTTTCCTCCTATTCCTAATAGGATAGTAAGGGCATAGAAGGGCCTCTCCCCTCCTTCCATCTTTAGATAATGGGAGGTCTTCATAGAATTTGATGAATTTTGCTCTAGCAAACTATCGCCCATTATCTGTTATGAGAGTTCGGGATAGACCAAATTTGCAAACAATTGACCTCCAGATGAAGTCCTACATCTTTGCTTCAGTAATCTTTGCTAGGGGTTCGACTTCGATCCACTTTGTGAAATAGTTGATCCACATGAGGAGGAACTTCCACTGCCTAGGTGCCGTGGGAAAGGGCCTAAGCATGTCCATCCCCTATTGTGCAAACGGCCATGAGGCACTCAGGGGGTAAGCTCAGAAGTTGGCTGTCTCTGAATACTAGCATTTTTTTGACATCGATCATATTTTTTGATATACTCTATTGAATCATGATACATCATCAGCCAATAGTAGCCCCACTGCAGTAGTTTATGAGATAAAAATCTGGCCCCCACATGACTTTCATAGATTTCTTCGTGCACCTCCCATAATGCAAAATCGACCTCAGAGGGTCGAAGATATCTCAACAATGATAAAGAATACAATCTTTTATACAGCTTGTTTTTATGTATAACATATCAGAAGGCTTGATTTCTTAGCTTCTAAGCTTCTTTCGGGTCATAAGGAAGAGTCTCGTCCCTTAGATAAGCAACCAGCAGACTGATCCAGCAAGGTTCATGGTCAATTTGCATAACAGACTACTCCTCCGAACTTGGATGCTTCAGAACCTCAAAAAAGACTTCTTTTTGTAAGTCACTCGGTGCAAGCGTGGCTAGCTTAGAGAAGAGGTCGGCCATATTGTTCTCTATCCTCAAAATTTGTTTAATACCAAAGCTGCTAATAGTAGGGGTCATACTCTTCACTTTTTTTAGATACTTGACCATGCTATCCTCCTGAGCTTCATAATTGCCACTAACTTATTCCACTACTAACTGAATGTCACTGTAAACTTGGAGCTGATCTACTTCTAGTTCTTTAGCTATCTTCAATCTTGTGATCAGTGTCTTATACTCGATCCCATTATTGGTCACAAAAAATTCAAAATGTAGAGCATACTCTACAATAATTTCTTCTGGGTTGATCAAGATCAAACCTGCACCTACACCAAAAACATTGGACGAGCCATCCAAGACTGATGCAAGGGCTGCTGGGGTGGCCGCCAAGTACAAGAATAATTCTTCTCCAAGTTTAGGCTTAGCTAGCAGGAGAGGCAAGTCGAGGTAGTTTTTGAGCTCTTCAAATGCTTGCTGACACTCTATGGTCTGGCAAAAGAAGTTCTTTATTGCTTGAGAACTCGAAAGAAGGGCATATACCACTTGACCGACTTTGAGACAAAGCGATTCAAAGCTGCTACCTTCCTCATTAAGTGTTGAACTTTTTTTATTGATTTTATAGTAGTCATCTCTTGGATAGCCCGAATCTTCTTCGGATTTGTCTCTATTTCATGCCTTGACACCATAAACCCTAAAAACTTTTTCGAGGTCATGCCGAAAGCACACTTGGTTGGGTTCAGCTTCATCTTATACTTTCGGAGGGCACCGAAAATCTTCTCGAGGTCAGTTATATGATTTGTTGAAATGCGGCTCTTGATAAGCATGTCATCTACATAAATTTTCATGTTAGGATCGATCTGCTCCTTGAAGATCTTATTGACAAGGTGCTGGTATGTTGCTCCTACATTTTTAAGCCCAAAGGGCATAACCCTATAACAATAAAGACCATAGTCAGTAATAAAAATAGTTTTCTTCTCGTCCTCTGGTACCATCCAGATTTGGTTGTAGTTGGAGAAGGCATCTATGAAGGTGAAGAGCTTATGGCTTAAAGTTGCATCTACCAGTTGATCAATCCTGGGCAGAGGGTAGCTGTCCTTTGGGTAGGTCTTATTCAATTTTTTAAAGTTTATGCACATTATCCACATATCATTTGCCTTCTTGACCAGGACCATATTAGAGATCCAACTCGAGTAGTTGACTTCTTAAATGAACCCAGCTTTGAGAAGTTTGTCTACTTCTTCTGCTATAGCCTTCTGCCTTTTTGGTGCATGGCCCCAAATTTTTTTCTTTACTGGCCTACATTTGGGATCAAGAGCCAGTCGATGTTCCATGACTTTGACATCAATTTTCGGCATATTCGTTAGAACCCAAGTGAAGACATCGGCATTCTTCTGTAGGAAGGTGATGAGCTGCTTTCGAACTTCTTCTCTCAAGTTGGAGCCGATTTGCATAGTTTGTTCTGCATTCCCATCATTCAGAGGGACGGCCATGAGGTCTTCCATGGGTTTGCCCCGCTCCTCAGTAAGGTCATCACGAACATCCAACCCATCGACTGGGCAAGGGTTGGATTGGCCGTGCTCTTGCAGAGCAATCGAGTAGTAGTGTCTTGCTAGGGTTTGATCTCCTTTGATCTTCTCGATTTCATAGCTCGTTGGGAACTTCACTTTCAAGCAATAGGTTGATACCACAGCTCGGAGTGTGTTTAAACTAGATTAATCAAGAATTGCGTTGTAAGAAGATGGAGCTCTCACTACCAAAAAATCCACTCATGCCCTGAACTACCTCGGGTATCATCCTACAGCCACAGTTAATGTTATTATTCCTTTGACTGGCACAGCATCACCAGTGAAGCCCACCAACGGAGAATTCATTGGTCCCAGATGATTATTAGGTATGGACATTTTGGAAAAAGCATCATAAAAAAAGACATCAGTAGAGTTTCCATTATCTACCAAAATGTGGTGTACATCATAGTCAATAATATTCAAAAAAATTACAACCGCATCGTTGTGCGAAAACTGAACCCCTTGGGAATCTTCATTGGTGAAGGTTATGGGCTCTTCAATCCTCCACTTCTTCATAGGCTCTGTCAATCCATTGGCTTCTCCCCACCAAAGTCCTCCAGAGATGGTATTGATGATGCTAAGAGGTAGCCGATCTTCTTGCTGCTCCTTCCTTCTTGATGGTTCTGGTTGCGGTAGTGCCCTCGATCGCTCTTCTCTTGTCTCAAGCCAACATCACAGAAATAGATCGAGTCGGCCTCGCCTGATGAGCTCCTTGATCTCATCTTGGAGCTGAATGCATTCTTCTGTATCATGACCATGGTCATGATGATAGAGGTAGTACTTGTTAGGATTGCATTTTTTAGGATGAGTGTGCATCCTCTCTAGTCTCGACAGCTACTCCTTGATTTTCATTAGCACCTAGATTTTTGGAGCATTGAGGGGAGCGTAGTTGTGAAACCTTATGGAGGGAGAGCTCCTTCGTGCCCTTTTGTCAGGGCTCCTTTGACGGTGAGCTCGAGGAGGGGTTCAGGCTCACTTGCACTCAGGGGGAGTCTGAGAGTGTGGCCAAACTTTATTTGGCTTTTTTTCAATCATGGGCCTAATTAACTCGCCTGCCTATCACTTTCTTATGGCTTTCTTGTCCTTCAGTTTGAAGGCCTCTTCAGCTCGGGCATAACCTTCAACCCAAGCAAGCAGATCAACAAAATCTCTGGGGTACTTCTTCTTCAAAAAAAATAGCAGGTTATTCTTCTAAAGGCCATCCTTTAGCATGGCTATGGCAATAGATTGGTCCAAGTTCCAGACCTCCAAAGCAGTAGTATTGAAACAATTGACATAGGCTTGGATGGACTCCCCTTCCTACTACTTGATGTTGATGAGAAAGTTTGAACCTCGCCTGGGATGGTAGCTGCTAACAAAATGAGCCACAAAATGATGGCTCATCTAATCAAAGGAGAAAATTATACCTGACTTCAGCATTGAGTACCAGTTCCTTATTGCTTCCTTTAGGGTGGAAAAAAAGCTCAGCACAAGATAGCATCAAGCATACCATGGAGTAGCAAAATGATCCAAAAGACCTTCAGATGGTCAACCAAATCAGTGGTCCCATCGTAGCCCTCGAATTAGGGGTGCTTGAAGTTCAACGAGATCGATTCTTACATAATTCTCTGGGAGAAAGGGGGTCGGTGCAGATGTTGTCATGGTGAGTTGGAGCGGCATGATGAAGTTTCTCAATCTGTCGGTTCATTTTCTTAAGCTTTCAATCAAGGACATCATCTTGATCACGAGTTTTGGAGGACTTCCAACTGTAGATGGGGATGGTCTCCCCAGGGGAGGAGTCATGGTCAGAATTAGGGTCTTCCACTTTCCTCTTCTCCTTCCTGGGAGCGACGGGCTTGCTAACCCAAGTATGCCATCTCGGGATAGCTTCCTAAAATTCTGGTGGGGGGTTTTTCGACTGCATCATTATTGGCTGCTGCTGCTGCATGGCCTGCACTATTTTGGTGAGACCCAGGACCTACTACACTAGCAGGTTGAATTGCTCTGGATCCATCGTGGCTATCGGTGGGGAAGGTTGCGGTGCCAATGATGGTGCCGGAGTGGATGGATCTGGGTCGGATCTAACGATGGAGGTGGTGGACCTCTGGGTGGTTGTCTTCTTTGGAGGCATTCTTATGACTAGAAAAAATCAAATAGAGATGGATTTTTAAAGATTGAAAAAAGAGAGTAGATAGATTTGATTGAGCACTCCTTTTAGAATAAAGACTCAAGGAGCCCTTCCTCTAGCGCCAATTCTATTAGTGTAAAATCTGATTGATATCAAAGTCGATGCTGGAGTCAAAGAAGACAAGGTTGCCACCGTCAATCTGCAAAATAAGTCTCATCCGAAGTTGGGGGTGCTAGCTCCGGCAAGACTCTCTGACGATCAAGTCAGCTCTCTTGGATCTCAGTTGTTACCTTCGAGGCATTTTTTTTGGATCTCTAAAGCTCGTCTTCCATCTTCCTCAACTTTTTCTTTAGGTGATAGATTTTTCTCTTTAAATTTTTGATTATGGGTCTTAGAGGGATGCCTTGAGATAGTGGCTCGATGTCAGCTGGAGATGACTGGCCTTGGATACGATCATTGAAAGAATTTTGAACAGCACCCACCACGAGATAAGTGTAAAGGAAAGAAAGTTCATTTTCATTTCTCAAAGTATTTAGCATATAGAAATAAAAAAAAATATAGGTTGACAAAATTTTTTAGACCTCGATCGGTACCGAAGCGGGTGAGGTCGGTGTATTCCCTATAGCTTCAGGCTCCAGGATAGGCTCGGAAGCTCCAGCTGCAGGTTTGTGAGCACCTAAGGTAGGTTTGGCAGCAGGAGAGGTAGCACCAGCATTGGAGGGACCAGCTTCTTCACTAGGTTTGTCTGTCAGATGGTCGAGGTTCACCTCTGGGAAGTTCTTTGCAACCCTTCCTCTAATGCCAATTCTGTTGGTGCGAAATCTGGTTGATGCTAGAGTCGAAGAAGATAAGGTCACCGTCGTCGATCTGCAAAATAAGTCTCATTCAGAGTCGGAGGTGGTGGCTCCAACAGGATCCTTCGACGATCAAGTCAGCTCTCATCCCCTTCCTAATGCTCTGCCTCTCTATTTTCTGAGCACTCCATTTCTTTTGACCAAGAGAGCTGACTTGATCATTAGAGGATCTTGCTGGAGCAACCATCCATGACTTCGAACGAGCCTTATTTTGTAGGTCGATCGCAGTGACCTTGTCTTCTTTAACTCTAGCATCGACTCCGGCATCAACTAGATTTTGCACCAACAACATCTATCTCATGGATTATCCTGACCAAGATTTTGCTAAATTGAAATACAGTGATGCATTATCTCCAAACTCTTAGAGTGGTCAATCCTATCTTGTTCACTCAATGACTTCGCAAGTATTTGACTATGCCTAAAAACCTTCCATCACTAAATTATAAATTCAGATAGTCTTGCACTAAAGTATAGTGAGTTGCTTAAAAGTCATCATGATGATCTTAGGTCTAAGGGACACTTATACCCATATCCAATTAGAGTAATTCTCGATAGTAGAATATTCTAGAGTTGATCACATTTAGTAACGATGTACTCATACATCTTACTTGTATGCTATACTAGTATCTCCATATTTTTTGGTTAAGAGGATAATCAACCTATATAGCACACAATGACCTACACTCGATAAACGTTGTCATCCTAGTTAACAACATATCATTTGATCGTGAATAATTTAAGAACTAATCGATAAATCCTCTCTTTATCGAAACTAAATAGCCTTACGAACTTCATCCCAACAAAAGAGTTTATTAGAAGATGTAGACTTTGTGATAAACAAGCCAGAATATAGTTTTATTTAATAATAAATCATTTATATTTATAAAGTAGCACAACCATCATCAGGATGATGATTGATTTTGGAACACATTTTCCAATATAAGATTGATAAACAATCATATATTCTTTCTAATAGATAGCGAAGCATAAGCTTCTAATATTCCAAATCTAAGATCTATAATCAATGGTTCACTTATCCTAGACTCAAGATGCCAAAAGTTCCTTCGCATGGAAGATAGGAGATATACTTGTGAGAATCACATAGTGACATCTAAAATAATCTGGAATCAAAATGATTATCCTTTCCATCTTCAATAAATTTTTTTTTCAAGGAATGTTAAATCATATCATTTATCATAAACTTTTAACTCAAAGAATCAATATTGTGGAATAGCTTAAAGTTATCTAGATCATCGTGCTTCCGCTATGCACTCTGATTTAAGCCATCAAAATTTCTCCTAATGCAATAAATAACTTTCAATCAAAATATTAATTTGTATGGTGAAGATCCAAAATTTAACTTTCAAATTGGTTAAAATAAACTTTTTAAGTCTCATTTCTAGTATAAATCGATTACATCCATCTAAATTAATCTTTAAGTCAATTGACAAATTCAAAACTACTATATAAGTTTACTATAATTCAATATGAGTTAAATCTTAATTCTCTTATCAATCTATTTAGATAATTCTAAATCAAATTTTGTAAGTAAAATCAATAACAAAAATCTTTTGATGTTTTGCCAAGTTAGGAGTTAAATCAAAACATATAAGTAAAACTAACTCAATCATCTCTTCTAACATTTTCTTCCATCGAGATCTTTGACATCTATCAATATTCTTTCATAATAATCATGTAAGCATCTTAAAATCAATTCTCCATGCAATACTAGATTTTATCAAGGACCTCAATAATAAGGGTAAAAGAACTCCAAATCAATTCATAAATCTAAAATTTTGAATTATAATTTCACATGCATCTTAAAATCTTGAATAGATAAAAATAAGATCTTTTATCTAAATCCAACAATAACAATCAAGAATTCCACTAGCAACCTCAACAATTATAGTAAAAATCTCTCGATCCATTTATAAACCCAAACATTGAATTGAAGTTTTGTACACACCATATAGTCTCTAAAAAACATATATAAGATCTATTACCTGGATCCAAAGATGGTAATTAAAGGTTTGACCAAAATAAATATTCTATAATCTCATAATCAATTTCTTCAATAAGAAATGAACTTCTTTATAATGTCCTCAACTATATTTTTGCTTTTACATACAAGCTTCATAATAACCTACATTCTAAATTTTATTTCTAGTTTACTCTCCTATATAGAATCCCCAAGTCAAGCTAGTCCTCTAAATCTATAAAATTATAAAATATTTTTTGTGAGCTAGATAACCTAATAAGCAATGTGCACTTTAGCTAGATAAATTCAGTAATAATAATATCTAAAAATAAATATGCAAGATGCATCAATTTAAAATATACAACACTAATCAAATAAGGTTCATGTAAATATATTTTCGTTCATAAATTGATTTCTTTTAAAATAACATATTTATCTTGATAGCCGTGAACTAAATCAAAGTACCACTACATAATCCCCAGTGGTAACATATTAAAGTACTAGCACACAATCCCCATTAGCAAGGTATTGAACTACCAATGCATAACCTCTATTAGCAGGGTATCAAAATACCAGCGCACAATCTCTACTAGCAGGATATCAAAATACCAGCACACAACCTCCACTGATAGAATATTAAAATATCAATGCATAACATGCACTAGCAGGGTATCAAAGCATCAGTGCACAACCCCTACTGACAGGATACCAAAATACCAGCTCACAATCTCTACTGGTAGGATATCAAAATATTAGCATTTAACCCCCACTAGCAAGATTCGATACATAGCAGGCTGTGAGTCAAAAACAATCTCAAATCAAAATACTTTTTCATATTCTAATTTGAAAAGTCAAAAACTAGATGACATTGAAATCAATCAATATAATCCATAGCAATTTCAATATGATCTAACATAAATTATTTGACACATCAAACAAAAAGGGCCATATTCGACAAATCTAAAATACTATGCATCAAACTTATAAATCATGAATAATTTAATATAAAAAATATTTTATAATTGATTCATAAATCTAAAAAAAGTGAAGTATTACTTATCTTACACGTACTCCAACAAATCCATATAATTTCATAAATTTTTTTTCAAGATCTTTAATTCATAGATCACATCACAATATCCCACTATTGGACATCTTTCTATCTGATAGGAATGGTGTACAGGGTGAAAGCATGGATTTCAAAGCAAAAATATGAAATCATATAAAGCAAACCCAAATCCTAAGACCACCTTATGAGCAATTAAATCATATAACGTGCATTTATAATATAAAAGAAAGTATTAGAACATACCTCTTATCGCTAAACCCTAAATTGACCCTGATCGTCGGTAGCAGTCCATCAGGGGTTCCACCAAGTGCTCACATGTTCACCCTCCAATGTTGATCCACATAGAGACTTGATCAAGACACCAGCACCTCTAATTTATATAATTAGAGTTCTAATAATAAGAACTTTAATTAAAAGGGCAAGACCTTCTTTAGCCTTTATGTCACCTTCCTTGCCTCTCCCTATCTATCTTTCTTTTTCTTTGTCTTCTTAATTTTCCTTCCTAATCTCTTAGTCTTAAGATGACTTCTTGTCCTTATAAGGACAAGGTCTAGATAAGAAAAGGGAAGAAAAAAAATTGGCACTTGTAAGAAAGAAAGATAATTTTCACATCTTTCGGACTCATGGTACGCACCCTTATTTATAATGTATGTAAGGGTGCCTACACAATTTCTCATGCCCATTCAAAAAATATCTCATGTCCCTTCAGCCAATCTCACACCTCATCAAAAAATAACGAGATGTAGACTTAGTCCAAGAGGTGCCTTAAAGCAGAAGGACTCTTGGACTAATTCTACGTAAGTTATTTACAAAGAGTCGCAATATTTCATCTTTGGTGCCACCCTTTTCATCCATTAGATCAGATAAAAAGGCCATCCAATGGCTCTAAAAAGGGATGCCCATTCAGCAAGAAGACATGGAGATGATCTTTGAATAGTCAAAGTCCCAAGAGACTTTGACTTGGTCCAAGAGGCGTCAAGGAGGAGTGGGCGGCATGGAGTCTTGGGTGGCAAGGAGTCTTGGGCGACAAAGAATCCTGGGCGACAAAAATTAAGAAGAAAATAGAGTTTTTAACTTGTAGAAGGACTCTTTATCACCCCATATTGAATGTCCATGGCTATTCAAAATTTTTACGTGACATAACAAATGGAAAAAGTCAAAGAAGGTAGGCACCAACTAATTCTATGCGTCAAAAATGCTTTGCACATGAAAGACTTCCCACACGCAAGAGAGAGACTCTCTGGCACGTGGGATTTAGGTATGTGGCACCCCAACTGAAGCCCAATCAGTCTAGGTTAATCCAATTCAAGACCAAATCCTATTTGGCTCAAATTGGATATTAATTAGCCCTAATTGGAAGCCGATTCGAATTCAATTCGAATCCAGATGCTAGGGTTTGCTACATGTGCTAGCATGCTCATCTTGCAAACATGGTCTAATCCAATTAGACTCTTAATCAATTCTCTTTGTGTGTGATCCATTGGGTTCCACATCTAACCAGCAGTAGGTCTGGGTGTGATTTGACCTAATCTGGTTAGAACTTAACCAAACCGATTTAGGTTAAAACTAGCCAACCCAATTTGACTTAATTTAGAACACTTTCTAATTTAATGACCAAATTAAAATTTTAATTTGATTGAACCCACAAGACATGATTGACATCTAGCAACATATCGTGACTTCTCAAAAGATGTAAAATTTTTATGAAAATACCAAAAATATCCTTTAGTGAAAATTACCATGCAACTAGATCCTTCGAACTCTCTGCATCCTGAATATGACTCTGGGTATGAAATTATGTCAATCCCAATATCATATTTATTTCTCTTTCAATCTTATGATGATGATTCATTTAATGAAACATTAGAAATCATTTCTAATTTTCATCATGCTTTGATCTAAGTCTTCCTGAATCATTATTTTTGAAGCAGGTAGGATGCTATTTCCTCTTATCAGGAGAGATCGATTCCATGTTAACCTTCTCACAACCTTCATATATATAATCTATCATATTCAGATCATCCCGTACATAACTGAGTCATGAATGAGTATGAACCAAAATATGGATTTATATATATAAGATTCTATGGTAGTTTCAGATCAAAGGATTACATGCATAAATTCTACTATGAGAACCATCTATTAACATGTAGATAAGACTCCATTAGATATTCTCGATTTGGATCAATTTAGTGAACTCATTCTCTAATGAGCACCTACATTCTTATATTAGTATCATACACAAGTTATTGTGAGATCAATCACCCTCTGAATCGAGCATACAAAGAATGTGCTAGTCTTACCGAAAAATATTAATCCCTAACTCAATGTCCCATCAACTAGGAATATTTAAATTAAGGTTTTAAGATTTTAGATCTCATTGGTATGATCTCATTATAATCCTAAAATCATAGTCCTAATTTATAGGATTCATCATAATCTTAAATAAATAATAAAATACTGCATATGATGAAATAAATGCCTTTATTTATTTATTAAAAAATATCATTACATGAGTTTGGAAGATAAAGAACAGCCCAAAAATTAATTGGCTTGAGGGCATATTCCTTTCAATCTCCCACTTGCACTAAAGCCAATTGCCCTTATATTTTAATCCCATACAATCAAGGTGGCGATTATATAGTTGCAGTGGTAAAGCCTTAGTGAATGGATCTGCTATGTTGTTCTTTATGTCAACACGTTCTATGACTACATCTTATCTTTCAATAATTTTATGAACGAGATGGAAGCATCTCAGAATGTGTTTGGATTTATGATGAGATCTTGGTTCCTTTGTTTGAGCAACAGCTCCAGTATTATCATAGTAAAGTGGTACTGGATTCTCAATTTCAAGAATAACACCCAATTCAGTGATGAACTTCTTCATCCAGGCAGCTTTCTTGGCGGCTTCACTTATAGCTATGTATTTTGCTTCAGTGGTTGAGTCAGCTACAGTTGGCTGCTTAGTACTCTTCCAATTTACTGCTCCACTGTTTAGAGTAAAGACATATCCTAAAATGGATTTGCTATCATCTGGGTCTGATTGAAAACTAGAGTCAGAATATGCTTCTAATTTAAGATCAAAATCACCATATACTAGAAAAAATATCTTTAGTCCTTCTCAAGTACTTAAGAATATTTTTCACAGCTTTTCAATGATCCTCTTCTAGATCAGCTTGAAATCTACTTGCAATGGCTAAAGCATAAGCAACATCAGGTCTTGTACATAACATGGCATACATTATTGATCCAACAGCCAAAGCATAAGGAATAGAACTCATTCTATTTCTCTCTTCAGGTATCTTTGGAGACATCTTTTTAGAGAGATGTATGCCTTGACTCATTGGTAAGTAACCTCTTTTACGTCCATCCATACTGAATCTTTTCGGTATTAAGTCAATATACCTAGATTGAGACAAGTCTAGCATCCTCTTAGATCTATCTCTATAGATCTTTATTCCTAGTATATAGGATGCTTTTCCCAAATCTTTCATGAAAAACTTATTTGATAGCCATAATTTAACTAATTATAACATTAGGATATCATTCCCAATGAGGAGTATGTCATCTACATATAGAACCAAGAAGACTATGGTTCTCCCACTAGTTTTCTTGTACACACATGGTTCATCCACGTTCTTAATAAAACCAAACTCTTTTATTATTTCATTAAAATGGATGTTTCAACTCATTGATGCTTGCTTTAATCTATAAATGGATCTCTTAAGCTTGCATACCTGATTTGGTCTTTCATTTGACTCAAATCATTTGACTCAAATCCCTCTGGCTGTGACATAGAGACCTCCTCCTCAAGAAAACTATTAAGGAAGGCAGTCTTTATATCCATTTGCCATATTTCATAGTTGTGGTATGCTGCTATAGCAAGCATAATCTGAATAGATTTGAGCATGGCAACAGGTGAAAATGTTTCATCATAATCAATCCCCTATTTTTGCCTAAAATCCTTAGCCACCAATCTAGCCTTATAGGTTTCAATTTGACTATCAGCTCTAATCTTTTTCTTAAAAATTCATTTGCATCCAATAGGATTTATATCCTCTGGTGCATCCACCAATATCCATACTTTGTTGGTGTGCATGGATTCTATTTTGGACAGCATGGCAGCCAGCCATTTGTAAGAGTCTTTACTTTTGACTACTTCTGTATAGATCAGAGGCCGTCATTCTCAATGACTTGGGCTTCATTATTCTCAATAATGAAACCATACCTCACAGGTGTATTTCGTACTCTTTTAGACCTTCGGATAGGAGTTATGTATTCTGGTTCTTTTATGTGATTATATGGTTGAGAAATTTCTATTTATTTTTCTTGAACTTCACTAAGTTCAATATTTCTGCCACTGCCATTTTTTCTAGGATAAATTCTTTTTCCATGAAAGTGGCATGCCTACTTACAAATACCTTTTGTTCAGTAGGATGGTAGAATAAATATCCTATACTATTTCTAGGATATCCTATAAATAGACATCTGTCTGATCTAGCATCAAGTTTATGTCCAAAATTTCTTTTGACATATGCTGGACAACCCCATATCTTAAGATACTTAAGATTAGGTTTCTTACTTCTCCATATGTCATATGGAGTACTAGATACAGATTTAGAAGGAACTCTATTCAAGATGTAAATTGCAGTCTCCAGAGCATGACCCCAGAAGAAAATAGGTAAATTCAGTGAAGCACATCATGGACCGTACCATATCTAATAAGGTATGATTTTTTTTTTGGCTACACCATTTAATTATGGTGTATAAGAAGGTGTCCATTCAGAGAGAATCTCTTTAACTTTAAGATAGTCTAGAAACTCACTAGATAAGTATTCTCCTCTCCGATCAGATCGAAGGATTTTTATACATTATTCAGTTTGTTTTTCGACCATACTTTGATACTCTTTAAATTTATCAAAGGCTTCTGATTTGTGTTTCATAAGATACACATATCCAAACCTAGATAAATCATCAGTGAATGTTATAAAATAAGAGTATCCTCCTCTGGCTTGAGTTGTCATAGGACCACATACATCCGTATGTACAAGTCCTAATAACTCATTTGTCCTTTTCTCATGTCCACTAAATGGAATCTTGGTCATTTTACCCATGAGGCATGATTCACAAGTTCCCAATGATTCATAATCAAAAGGATCAAAGAACTTTTCTTTGTATAACTTGTTAATCCTAGCCTCACTAATATGACCTAATCGACAATGCCAAAGTAAAGTATTATTTATGTCATCTCTCTTACGTTTTCTATTTTCATCAATATGAAATATATTGTCATCCAAACATAAAGTCAACAAACCATTACTAAATATACCAAAATAAATATTTTTATTAGAATATTTGATCGAGCAACCTTCGCTCGTTACATTAAGACTATAACCTTATTTTAATAACAAGGGTATAGATATAATATTTCTAATGATCTTAGGTATATAATAATAATTTGTAAGCTCTAAGATCTTCCCATAAGGTAATTTCAATATATTTGTCCCTACAGCTTCTGCCTCCAGTGCCATAGAGCTTGAAGTCATTTTTCTTCAAACTCTTAATTTTCTGCAGCTCCTATAAAGATTTGTAGATATGAAAACCACAATCGGTATCTAATATCCAAGAATTTAAAATAAAAGAATTTAATGATAATATAGTATATATCTCATACATACCTTTTGATGCATTATTTGCATCAGACTTCATGGTTGCAAGGTAAGCCTTGCAATTCCTCTTCCAATGACCTATTTTGCCGCAGTGAAAATAGGTCATCTGTCCGGAGATCTTCTTCTTCTTTTTCTTTTTATTTATACCACTTTTAGGGTTCAACCTTCTTTTTGAACCCTTTTTGTCTTCTTCTTGGAGATCCCATCCATAAGAAAAAGAGGAGCCTTATCCTTCTTGATATGCCTTTCTGCTATCTTGAGCATATTTAATAGCTCAGGCAAGGAAGATTCAGTTTGTTCATGTGATAGTTCATGACAAACTGAGAAAATGATTATGAGAGTGATTGAAGGATCAAATCCTAACTTAACTCTCCATCTATAACAAAACCTAATTGACTTAATCGAGTGATTAGGTCAATTACCATCAAAACATGATTTTGTATGGATGTTCCTTCTATCATTCTTACACGAAATAATTGCTTAGATATCTCATATCTAGCAGTCCTACTATGCTCTCCATAAAGCTCTTTTAGATTGAGCAATATGGATTGAGTGTCCATGCCATCATGCTGCCTCTGTAATTCATTATTCATAGAGGCAAGTATGATGCATTTGATAGTAAGAGAATTATTTTGCCATATCTTGTATGTGGATTTATCTTCATCTATGGCATCATTTTCTAATGGCTTAGGATCAGGGGCAACAAGAATATAGGAGAGTTTTTCTTGACTGAGTACTATTTTTAGGTTTCTTAATCAGTCAACATAATTTTGACTAGTCAATTTATTTGAATCCAAAATTGAACGCAATGAAAGTGAAGAAGCCATTTAATCTATATAATAAAGAATAATATATAAGCAAACAACTCATGATGACAAACATAATTAAATTAGGACTTTAATTTAATTATGTCTCCTACTATTTAATCAAAAAATCATAACCCACTTATTGATTTTCTTAGTGATAATAAGATCCTAATTTCTTATAAAAGGTCTTGTGGTTGCACAACAAACCTGTTATAAGTTCAAAGGTAGAAAACTCTTTCCAATTATATTTTATGCAACTCTCAAAAAACTTTTGCCTCTAAAACATTAATAACCTTGTGTTAGCACAACAAACTT
This sequence comes from Cocos nucifera, assembly GCA_006176705.1. Taxonomy (NCBI): domain Eukaryota; kingdom Viridiplantae; phylum Streptophyta; class Magnoliopsida; order Arecales; family Arecaceae; genus Cocos; species Cocos nucifera. Next base: position 364,669 of record QRFJ01001835.1, on the reverse strand, counting down.
TAATATTTTAGTTTAAATAGAATCCTTCATTTTTATACAGTTAAAATGAAATATGACTACTTTTATGGTTACACAACAAAGCAGTATATTCAAAATGCTGTAAGCATCTCAATGCACTAGATTAATATTACATCATTCCTTATGATAGATCTTATGGTTACACAATAAAACTAATATGGTTCTGGACATAATAAGAATCTAGTATGAAGGAAGGCCATAATGTAGTGAATATAATACTAAGCATTTCAATCTAGAATTAAATTAATCGAATCGACCAGGTAAGTAGGAGAGAAGTGGGAGTCCCCCTATTGCTTTTCTTAGACACCAATAAATTAGCCAGGTCAAACAACATAATCAATTAAAAAATCATGTTCTCTTTACCAATCATGAACCATTTATCCTAGACACCGATTGATTAATTAGACATCCCGACTGATACAGCTATAGATTAATTACACTACAACTTATAATATTTAAAAAGGGATTTAAAAGGTCTTAATGTACATTTTGATTTAAATCAAACTAAATGCCTAATAGCATCAATTATAATAAAATTATATAAATCTATTAACATGTATAATTATTCTAGGACTACCATCATTATATAGTGAATACTTTCCACTATATCAGGGCAACCTTTACAGAATAATATGTACATCATTATCTCATTATGATAAATAAAAGAATATGATCTCATCATATAAATAATATGCAAATGAACATAAAAAAATATATATCATACTTTTCTTTTGTGCCATTATATTATAAGCAAAGAATTATATGATTTAACCTAATAAGGCTTGCTCTGATACCAATGATAGGAATGGTGTACAGGGTGAAAGCATGGATTTCAAAGTAAAAGTATGAAATCATATAAATCAAACCCGAACCCTAAGACCACCTTATTAGTAATTAAATCATATAACATGCATTTATAATATAAAAGAAAGTATTAGAACATATCTCTTATCGCTAAACCCTAAATTAACCCTGATCATCGATAGCAGTCCGTCAGGGGTTCCACCAGGTGCCCACGTGTTCATCCTCCAACGTTGATCCACACAAAGACTTGATCAAGATACCAGCACCTCTAATTTATATAATTAGAGTTCTAATAATAAGAACTTTAATTAAAAGGGCAAGACCTTCTTTAGCCTTTATGTCACCTTCCTTGCCTCTCCCTATCTATCTTTCTTTTTCTTTGTCTTCTTAATCTCTTAGTCTTAAGATGACTTCTTATCCTTATAAGGACAAGGTCTAGATAAGAGAAGGAAAGAAAGAAAATTGGACAAAAAAAAACTCTTATAAGAAAGAAAGATAATTTTCACATATTTTGGACTCATGGTACGCACCCTTATTTATAATGTACGTAAGGATGCCAACACAATTTCTCGTGCCCATTCAAAAAATATCTCATGTCCCTTCAGTCAATCTCATGCCTTATCAAAAAATAACAAGATATAGACTTAGTCCAAGAGGTGCCTTAAAGCAGAAGGACTCTTGGACTATTTCTGCGTAAGTTATTTACGAAGAGTCACAATATTTCATCTTTGGTGCCACCCTTTTCATCCATTAAATCAGATGAACAGGCCATCCAATAGCTCTAAAAAGGGATGCCCATTCAGCAAGAAGGCGTGGAGATGATCTTTGAATAGTCAAAGTCCCAAGAGACTTTGACTTGGTCTAAGAGGCGTCAAGAAGGTGTGGGTGGCATGGAGTCTTGGGCGGCAAGGAGTCTTGGGCGACAAAGAATCTTGGGCGATAAAAATTAAAAAGAAAATAGAGTTTTTAACTTGTAGAAGGACTCTTTATTGCCCCATATCTAAAGTCCATGCCTATTCAAAATTTTTATGCGACATAACAAATGGAAAAAGTCAAAGAAGGTAGGCGCCAACTAATTCTATGCATCAAAAATGCTTTGCACATGAAAGACTTCCCATGCACAAGAGAGAGACTCTCTGGCATGTGGGATTTAGGTATATGGCACTCCAATTGAAGCCCAATCAGTCTAGATTAGTTCAATTCAAGACCAAATCCTATTTGGCTCAAATCGGACCTTAATTAGCCCAAATCGAAAGCCGATTCGAATCCAATTTGAATCCAGGTGCTAGGGTTTGCTACGTGTGCTAACATGTTCATCTTGCAAACATGGTCTAATCCAATTAGACCCTTAATCAATTTTGTTCGTGTGTGATGCATTGGGTTCCACATCTAACCAGTAGTGGGTCTGGGTGTGATTTGACCTAATCTGGTTAGAACTTAACCAAACCAATTTAGGTCAAAACTAGCCAACCCAATTTGACTTAATTTAGAATACTTTTTAATTTAATGATCAAATTAAAATTTTAATTTGATCGAATCCACAAGACATGATTGACGTCTAGCAACGTATCATGACTTCTCGAAAGATGTAAAATTTTAATGAAAATATCAAAAATACCATTCAATAAAAATTACCATACAACTAGATCCTTCGATCTCCCTGCATCCTGAATATGACTCTAGATATGGAAATATGTCAATCCCAATATCATATTCATTTCTCTTTCAATCTTATGATGATGATTCATTTAATGAAATATTAGAAACCATTTCTAATTTTCATCATGCTTTGATCAAAGTCTTCCTGAATCATCATTTATTTGAAGCAGATAGGATGCTATTTCCTCTTACCAGGAGAGATCGATTCCATGTTAACCTACTCACAACCTTCACATATATAATCTACCATATCCATATCATGCCGTACATAACTGAGTCATGAATGAGTATGAACTAAAATATGGATTTATATATATAAGATTCTATGGTAGTTTCAGGTCAAAGGATTATATGCACAAATTTCACTATGAGAACCATCTATTGACATGTAGATAAGACTCCATTAGATATTCTCAATTTGGATCAATTTAGTGAACTCATTCTCTAATGAGCACCCACATTCTTGTTTTAGTGTCATACACAAGTTATTGTGAGATCAATCACCCTCTCAATTGAGCATACAAAGAATGTGCTAGTCTTACCAAAAAATATTGATCCCTAACTCAATGTCCCACCAACTAGGAATATTTTAATTAGGATTTTAAGATTTTAGATCTCACTGATATGATCTCATCATAATCCTAAAACCATAGCCGTAATTTATAGGGTTCATCACAATCTTAAATAAATAATAAGACACTGCATATGATGAAATAAATATCTTTATTTATTTATTAAAAAAATATCATTACATGAGTTTGGAAGATAAAGAATAGCCCAAAAATTAATTAGCTTGAGGGCATATTCCTTTCACTATCAAGATGACCATACCCTTATATAGAATTAAGTCCAACAATCAAAAAGAATATAGATAATTAAGAAAGATGAGATTGATGGAGAGTCATACTCAATGATTTTGGTTGATCTAATTATCAAACTTCATTCGATCAAGATTAGATTAGGATTTAGATGGTTAAATAGATATCAAAAAAGATCAAATCAGTAATATTTGATAAGAGTCATGGTGAGGCTAGTACAATGCTTGACGATCATAGGTTAGTTGGATCAAATAACTTTATTTAATCAAGATTAAATTAAGATATATTTGCCACCATAGAGATCAAATAGATCAAATTTAATTGTATCCATTGGTAGGAAGATTGTACATACACTTGATCCCTAGTCATATGGATTCTTACAATGCATGTTGGCTGCAGTAGATTTGTTGTAGGAATGGAATGTATACCTAGATAGAATTTATTGATCTTAGTAGATAGCAAATAGTCCTATGTGATTTATAGACTGAATTCTGAAGACCATAGCTATGGTAGTATGAATAATGGAAAAGAATTTTCATAAGGTTTCATGTATAAACTCGAGTTGAATAAATCTTACATATGATAGATGATGAGGTTTAACGAGTTTTTCATAACCTCCATCTTGTTCGAACCTAAGATAGAAGAATTAATCACATAGTAACTATACCTAGAGGTTAATCCATATTGTTTTGCTAGATTGCCACTACATGCTGCTATGCATACTTGTGGATTATGAGGCCGACGAGAATTATTTTGATGGTTAATAATTTTTATTGATTGAATTAAAATTATTCTAATCTATTGAAAGAAGTTTTAATGATATTATTGATGGTGATTATAATATATCTCACTATTAGATAGAATAGAACCATAGGGTTACATATAAAAGGGAATTGGTCTAGGATTAGACATTGGGTTTAGGAAGTTTTAATTGAGTTAATTAGGACTTATAAGAAATACTAAAGGATTTTGGATTTTCATGCTAGCACATGGTTAAACCATAAATCTCTATGTTACTTGGATTCCTTATGTGATGAGGAGTTGACTGGTCAAAGTGCACAAAAGTGGGTGCCCAAGTATTAGATGCCCAACTTGAATTCACGTGGAAAGAGAGGAGGGGCAGCATCCAAGGATGTTACATGCCCAAAGTAGTGCCATGAGTCCTTTTTAAGCAAGGCTTTGACTGGTCAAAGCCTCATGCTATTAGGAATATTATGGATCTATTTAAATCTTAAAATCATAGAGGATTGAGATAGAGTTTTATCCCATGCCTAGAGTAGATTAGATTTATGCCTCAAACTAACCTCACGCCCTCTCTCTCTCACACACACCCCCATGCCCAAGATCTCACATAAGAAAAGAAAAGAGAAGCACCTCTTTTCTCATGCCGAAAGGAGAGATCTTTCTCTCCTTCTCTCTTGCATCTGGTAACCAAGGGTTGGTTCATGTCAAAGGACTAAATCAAAGATTTTGTGTGCTGATTTTCTTAGAGAAGAAAGATAAAAAATCAGAAGAGTATTTTAAACCATTCCTGTGTGGATACCTATGGAGGCTGGATGCATGTGCGGCTTCAAAGGAACCCTTGAAAATATTCACGATCATTGAATCATGATGAAGGTCTACCCACACAAGGTGAAGATCAAATCTTCTCTATTTTATTTTCAATCTTGATCACAACTAAGAGGGATTTTGGATTTTTAAGATGCAATCTCATGCATACATATATGAATTGATATATTTTTTTTTGTTATGTTTTAATTTTTAATCTTACATGCTATCAGATTTTCTTCACAAACTGCTCCCAAACAATCATATGTATCACCCCCCACCATAGCCCTAATCTCCTAGGGGCCTTCAAGCCATAGCGGTTCAAGCCTGGTTACATTTTGGTTCTACCATTCTTCAACATACTACCTAAGTTATCCCCGCCTGATGAGTGCCTCAACTTATCTTTGAGCTATAGATATTCCTTAGTATTGTGGCCATGGTCTCGATGGTACCAACAATATTTTCTCATATTTCACCTATGAGGTGGGATGATCATCCTCCTTGTGCTCAGTAGATCACCTTGCTACTCGATCTCCATAAGTATCTATGCTCGCAGTGTATTGAGTGGAGTATAATTTTTAAATCTCTAGGGCAAAGATCTAGATCGGTAGTGTCTAGGTGAGGTCCTCATTTGGTTGTCACAAGGTGTCTGGGATCAGTGTGGACTTCTATCACCTTGGCAGCCTTCATGCTTATGTCCCCCACTCTTGAGTTCACCATCTTCTTTCTTTCCTTGGGGCTTGTCATTGGGGTGTTCTCCATGCTGAGCTCATGCCTCCCCTATGTTCGTGCAATTCTCCACTCTTGCCAACATTTTAGCAAAGTCCTTAGGATACCTCTTCTTGAATGAGAAAAGAAACTCATTCTTAAACAGTCCACCTTTGAGAGCAGTGATAGCCACTGATTGATTCAAGTTATAGACTTCGACGGTAGTAGCATTGAAGCAGCTGATGTACTATTGGAGAGACTTGCCCTCTCACTATTTGTTGTTGATGAGTGAGTTCGAGCCATGGTGCTGTCGGCAACTGCTAATGAAGTGAGTCATGAATAGTTGGTTGAGCTACTTAAAGGAGTTAATCAAGCCAGCTTGAAGGCTCGAGTACTAATATCGAGCTACTTTCTACAAAGTGGACAAGAATGCCCAACAAGGATTCAATTGGTTGCTGCATAAAGAAGTATTAGAGCTTTGAGGCTCTCCAGATGGTTGATGGGATCCGTAGTCCCATCATATGTCCCTAATTGTGGCATGTTAAAATGAGGCAAGATTGGCTTATCCATAATCATTCGATGAATAGGGGGTTGGCATTGAAGCCAAGTTTTGCATTATGCTATTGAGTTTGGCCTTGCAGTGCCTTAATTTGCTACTACATCTTCAGAAATCTCTTCTCCACCTCAGCATCCTAAGTAGTATAGGAATCCTAATGTCAAGGAGGGAAGTTGCTCGAGGTGGAGTCCTTCCCTGACCTTAGGATTGGTGAATGCCTATGTTGTTCTTGACTAAGGCTCTTAGAATGACAATGTTGACTATGCCCCTGTCTTAAACTATGAGGAGGTGATTGCTGACTGGTTGGTCAAGCTTGGTCTCGATATGGTGCATCTGGTGTAAGCTAAGCTACAGTAGCTTGCTATATCCCTTGTACCGAAGTAGTCAAGAACTACACTTGCTGAACAAGGCTGTTAAATTGGTTGTTGGAGACTGCTGGTGCAAGCCGAGGAGGTGGTGGTGGTGCCTGGATTGGTTTAGGTGCCATGGCTTCCTACTGAACATTATTGGATTGTGAGTCATTTAAGCAGTGGGAGATGTTTGAAGCTCCTCTTCATAGCCTCATAGCAAAATATTCTCTCTCTTAAAATGGGCTTTTGGTAGTAGAGGCCACCTTTCCTCTAGCATAAATTCATTACTGACAAAACCCAGGTCGATGAGGTTGAACTGGTCTCCCCAAAGGAAGATGAGTTGAAGGGGCCTTCAACAAATGACAAGGTGCCACTTGAGATGTTGCCTCCAAGGTATAGGAGTTAGACCTATAGAAAAGTTTTTGACCAAAAGATTTTTTAGTGGGGACTCTCTAACACTCAAGTCAACTAGGAATTAGAGAATAGAGAGAGAGAGAGAATGGTGTAGTGGAGCATCTTGAGCCTATTGAAAACTTACATGGGATTCCTTTTTTCCCCTCTATTTATAGAGGGTAAGCAATGGTTGTGTTCATCATAAAAGATATATATTTTAGTGATAAGTCATAAAATCATTATTAATATATTTATCAATGTTTATTTTAATGAATATTTTATTAACTCATCATTAAATGATATATATATATAGTGACCATTTTAAAATATCATTACTAAAGATATAATTTTTAGAGATGAATTATAAAATTGTCACTAGTGATTTAACCAATATCAATACTGACACCAAAGTTATGATAATATAATATATCATCACTAAAAGTATAGACTTTTAATGACTACTCTATAAGTTTTGTAATTAGTAAGTTGACCAAAATTAATTTTGATGCTAAAATTATTTTTCAACATTAAAATCCTCTATTTAATGATAAATTTTTATGACAAAGTAAAAAATAGTCATAAAAGATATATATTTTGTGATAAAATCTCATTTCATCATTAAAGATATTAACCTAAATGGTTCGTTGTGACCATTTCTTATTTTTATTATTAAATATGGTCTTTTGGTGACTAGACTCATTTTTCATCATTAAAAATTTATCAATTAAACTCTGAATTCTTATAGTGGGAGATTGTACTCCACGTTTGCGATGCAGGGTCAGCAAGTAGTTACTGATCAAGGGCATGATCAAATCCTGCAGGTTACAATTTTCTTATCTGGCCTTATTATGATTGTGAGGAGGATTGCACAATTTTACTAGCCAATTTGCCGAATTAGGACCATGCTCCTCGGATAATATTAGATTGGTTGTAGCTAATCCATACACACCTTAGCCAAAATCGAGGACCAAGCTAGCAAAGGCTGAGGTGAAGGCCCATAACACCTATCAAATACTATAACAATCATCAAAAGCTCTCCCGTTTCCACTCTTACATGATCATTCAATCACCATCTCAAGGTTAAATTATCCACTCTTCCATAAGAGTTTAATTGACATCTCAAGGTAAAATTACTCCTTCATTAATCTAATTCTCAAAATGATTTTAAGGATTTTTGCTTCCATAGTGTCATCAAAATAATCTCAAAAGTTTTGGCCATCAATCTTAAAACTATCATAAATGGTCTTGTTGCCTCTTTTCAATCAACTTCCATTCAAAATAAACTAATAAAACTATTTGGATATTCCTGCAAGAACTTTGCATAGATAGAGGCTCGAATGTTTTGGCCATCAATCTAAAAACTATCATAAATGATCTTGCAGCCTCCTCTCAATCAACTTTCATTCAAAATAGCCCACTAAAACTGTTTGGATATCCCTGCAGAAGCTTTGCATTGATAGGGGGGAGTTGGAGGAGATTAGGAGAGAGGTGAGAAAGAGGGGTGGACGATGAGGGATGCGGAAATGCTTGAACATCATACTCCCATGGATATAAGCTCTAATAGAGTCGGGTTGACAATTGGATGTATTAAATAGGTTATCGAATCGACGGATCTAACAAGATGAGCTCAGAGATCCTACTAGATTAACCAAACATTTCCTTTGAGATTGAAAACTCTATTATGATGTTTATGAAAATCATGGCATTTCCTATTAATATTTTATTAAGGTTAATAATTTCTTCTAGCATCAAAAACTCATGAATAGCATCTTCAGTAGATGGTGCTGCTTGTTTTTAATTTTAACTTTTCAAAGTCCAAATTTTATTTAAGATTTCAAGATTATTTTGGAGAAATGGGGTTTCAAAGGTGAAGTCAAAGCCGTGATTTCTGAAAGTATTGCCTTTCCTTTTGATTTATTTTTGTTAGAAATGTGATATTTGATAATATTCTATGCAGTTTTCTTGTTTTACAAAGCTTTTGCCAAGAAAACAACTATTGGTGCAAGTTTGATAAGGGACACATTTTCATGTCAAGTTATTGTAGTAAAAGTCATTGTCTCACTTTCTTGACATCCCTAGATAGATTCCTAATTTTGGAATATTTAATTTTGGATTCTTCATTTAAATGGCTAATATAGATGAAGTCCTCTTACAAAAGTAATAAAAATGAAATTATCGCAGCTCAGGTTCACACCAGAAAAAGCTAGCCAGAAGGTATTATTTGGATCCCTGGCTCTTTGTGACTACCAAGGTCTAAGTGTCTAACCAATATATAGCTGATATGGGGCTAAATATCTATCTGCATGAAACCTTAAATACTCCCATCATTTAAACTCTAACAATCTCACCAAGCTAAAGATCCAAATCCATTCAAGTTTAGTCACAAGCACCATGATTGGCCCATGGTCAGCCTCAATAGGCCTATGATGCAATGTCCCATAGTCCATATAGGGTATGGGCTAGGTCTACTATTATGCCATTTGTAACAATATAAAATCTCATCCAAAAAATCTAGCCGAAAGGTATTATTAGAGTTTCTTGACCCCATATAAATACCTAAGATCTAGCAGTGCATAGATGATGTGGGACTAAACATTCGCCCATACGGGTCGTACATCGCAAAGATCTTTTTAGTTTAAACTACACAAAGCTCTTTTCTTGTTAACTTTTCTTTCCTATTCTACTCACAACTAGATGGTCATTCACTTCCATGTCCACAAGTATCACATGTCTAATGTTAGAATCATCTCTCATCTCAAGGAGGAAATTTAGAAGTCAAATATAAATGAGAGGATTCCTACTAATGGAGTCCATTAATTACATAACTTAAAAAAAAAAAGAAATAGAATTGCATACAGAGGATAAATCCTTCATGAGGAAAAACTGTCTGCATCTTCTTGCTTGCTCATCAAGCCTCTCCATCTATCCTCTTCCTCATCAAGCCATCTCTCCTATCTGTAAGGGCTTCCTCCCAAGTTTCTTTCTCATCCTCCAAATCCCATGCGCTTAGAGAGAGCCTTCATGAGAAAAGACCATTCATCAAGCCTCTCCATCTATTCTCTTCCTCATCAAGCCATCTCTCTCATCCATGAGGCTTCCTCCCGAGTTGCTTTCTCCTCTTCTGAATCCCTCTTTCTTGTCCAAGATCTATATATGTATCTAAACAATGATATATATATAATTTCTTATATTAGGCAAAGCTAGAAAGTTCTCTTCATCATTTCATTAATTTTTTTTCTCCTTTTTTTCATAAATTATGCTAAAAGAAATTGGAAGACTCAAGAGATGAGATTTCAAGTTGGAACATAAGTCTCAATTGGGTTACGTTTATATTTTGCAGCATTATGTGGTTCCAATAACAATTGGTGCCACACAAGCTAAACTTTGATGTTAATATATATTGGTATAAGGAAAACTCAAAAATAGGGGAATGAAATAGCAAAATAGGGCATCCAAATTTTGATCAAATCTAGGGAATATCTAGCCTTAATTCATGATTTCAAGACTTAAAAAGATGGGAATAAGGATCAATTAGAGAATCAAGTGGTTCTTACCTTAATTTTGGCAGTTGGTGACCCTGATTTCTAGTAGTGAAAAGGAATAGAAAACAAAAGCTTTCCAAGCATAGAAAGAAAAAAAACAAGGGTCGATCGGATGTGTTTTCCAGTGGTTGCTTTGAGGAAGGGGATGATCCTCTATATAGAGGGCGAAATCAAGGGTTTGAGGCAAGGAAAATTGACTTTAAAATAGATTGAGATCCTCATTGGAGAAGGAAAGAACTCTTTCAGGAGTTCTAATAAGGGGTGGATACACATGACTTTGGAATATGATAATTCCTCAAATAGTTCCTGCCATTATTCAGGAATCTATAATAGAACATATAGAAACTTGACAAGTTTGTATACCTTATTCTCTTGTCTCTTTATAATAAAACCTTTAGGTTGTTATATGTAGATATCTTATTCTAGACCATTCAAAAATATAATCTTCATATTTATTTGTTGAATGATTACATTATGAATAGAAGTAGTGCATGTCAAGAAGGGTTCTAAGATTGTGATCCTAGCTAGCTATAAGCAAATATATATCAACCTTTGCTTACTCGTCTAGTCTTGCATTTTTCTATGGATCCATCAAGTCTATACCTACTTGTAATCTACTAGCTTGCTTCCTTGAGGTAGGTCAATCAAGCTTTAGATTTGGTTTTAGATGACTGAGTTTAACTTAGGATGGCTTTCTTCCAAAAAGATGCATTTGGTGAAGACATTGCCTCTGAATAGTTGTAAGGTTCACCTTTAATAAGAAAAGTGAAGAATCCTTTACTGAGACCTTTTTCTTTCTTTTCTCTTATGCCTCTTCTAAGTTCAAGAGGTCTATTATTAGGTGTAGACATTTTCTTCTTTTATGACTCACAAAGAAGCTTTTATATAATAGGGCTAAGGGTTATGAGAAAAGGCTAGTTCAGAAGAAGTTTGATTAGAGTATAGTTTGTAAAGGAGAAGATATTTTCAAAGTAAGTACAACCTCTAGCTTTAATAAGAGTATTGTTTGAGATGTCACTTAGCTATTAATTTATCCATAAAAATCAACTAGTTTTACCATCTAGGAAGTATCCTACAAAAATTGCATATTTAATACTTTTAGGACCTATATTTTTCTTTCTACATATAGACATATCTACCTTAGTTAGGCATCCCTGCACTTTAAGATAATCTAATCTTAGAGTTTATCTTTCTAAGTTTAAATGATATTTTGTTGTTGTCCCTAAAACATTCCCTTTTTAGGATGTAATATTTGCTATTAAGGATTCCCTCTAGAAGTTCTCTAGTGCACCTAAATTGATTAAAATTGAATTAATAATGTAATAACTTGAATTTGGTCTATGAGTTGGCTTGATCCATGGCGTGCACATACTCGGCATGTGAGCAGAAGGAGGAAGAAGACCCCGATCGAGTGTCTTTTTCTCTCCCAATTTTGGTAGAAATCAGAGTCTTGGCCTACTAAAATCAGGCTAGAAATGCCCTAAAGCTCCTTTATAAATAGCTTGACCCCCCCCCCCCTCCCTTGGATCTCCATCATGATTTCTTGAGAAATTGCCATTCGTCTTCCATGTTCTTCTTCCTCAAGTTTTCTTTAGGATTTCACCAAGAAAGATCTTCAAATCTCTCCCCTTTCATATTGCTAGACTGAGGTAGTCCCTTTCCTTTCTTTTTTATTCTTTTTCCAGCAACCTCCTCATCATAGTTGCTCGGATGTGGTCCCTGAGCCACCAGATTGGGTGTGAATAGGGCATTCTCTATTTTGTCTTTTGCCCCACAGACCTCCACCAACCATAACCATTATCAGAGTTATTGCTTTGCCATTGGGATCTGCTATAGGTGGCCAGCCTCGGGCCTCCCACCCCCAGGGTTGGGAGAAGAGGGAAAGGAGAGGGCATCCCATATGTTGGAAGAATAGAAGAGAAGAACAGAGGTTCTCCCTTCTCTCGCTTTCCTCCTTTGTCTCTCTTCTCTAGTTTATTTCCTTCTCTCTACCTTTCTCTCTCATCTCTCATTTGCTCGGTTAGGGTGTCCATTGAAAAAGGATCGACGGATTGGTGGATAGATCCTTGATGAACTTTAATTGAGGATTCTAGGCATATGAATATTACCTTATGGATTTTAATTTTAATATTAAATTTGGTTCTATAGGAGAATAATTCTTTAGACAAAAAAATATTGAGCAAAATTCTTGACACCTAGATAATAAATCTAGTGAATTTAGTTTGATGACATTAGAGAAAAGAATTCTTAGACATCGATCATCTATTTATATAAAAATTATTTTATGTATCAGTGATTTGATCTATATATTTTTGATAGTGACATATTATATACTTAATTTTTAAGCATATATTTATGGCTTGTATGATGTTATGTATTATATATCACTAATCCTAACTTGGGTGGATTATGATAATCATATGCATCAAGTTTAGTGAAAGAGTGGGATCTAGAATTATAATTTAAGAAGCATGTAATCGAGTTTTATAATTGAATATAAGGTTGTGGTGCTCTAGGCTAGCTACTTTATTAATACCCTATCATAGGCTTGAAATGTAGTTGTAGTAGTTCAAAATAGAGCACTTATGATCCTTTGAACTAACCTGTTGCCTAGCTAGATAACCCAAGAGGGGGGGATGAATTAGATTTTTAAAAATTAATGCAAGTATGTGCAATAATAAACTATTTGAGTGCTAAGTGAGTGAGATAAGAGAGCTAAGTAATGCAAGAGACAAGAGCACATACAAACAAAAATTTTCTATAGTGGTTTAGTGCACTGCCAGTACCTACGTCCACTCTCCAATCAAGACTCTTAAGAATTTTACTATAATATCTCAAGATTACAACTGGATAATTTTTTTGGGCTCACTATCCTAAACTTAGTTGGTTTTTTCTTAGGTTCACCAACCACAACCCTTACAAATATTAGATGAGGAAATACAAATAAAAGAAAGAAAAGTAAAATCCTAAATTTTGAGTTTCGGTCGCTGCTGAAACCTAGTACATGAAAAGAGATGAGAAATTTGTACAACAAAGAATGCTCCTTTAAATGAGTCTAGCAGTTATCATTGTAGTTTGTTTGTTGCCTATTTGAATTCTTGAAGTTATTGCACTTGAGGACTCTTCAATGCTTGAGAAAATTTTTTAATTAAAGAATATTTTTCATTAAAAAATAGAGTGTACTTTTCTTTTCTCTCATTTTCTTGATGTCCAAAAAAAGTTTACTCTTCTCTTTTATATCTGGTCCATTCCCACATGCTTGATTTGATTGGAGGGCAAAAACAGGTTGAATGTGACCATTGGAGAAGAGAACTAGCCATTGAAGTCGAAAAAAGAAGGTCTAGAACTATCCATTGAAGTGTTGTCGCCATGTCTCGAGATCTTTCAGTTTATCTTGAGATGTCTCACCCAATTTCAAGACCTCTTGGTTTGACCAGGAGATGTCTCATTCTCAGTCGCTCGAAAATCTACTTTCTAAAAAAATCTATCATCTAAAATCAAGAGCTCTTGATTTTGAAGGAGATGTCTCGCCGTGACCGCGAGACCTCTCGAGGATTCTACGAGATATCTTGCTCTCAAAGTACAGAAACTATGTTTCTATCTCCTAAGATGGAGATGTCTCAAGTTCGACTCAAGATGTCTCAAAACTATGCCAGAACCTTGCTTGAGCATGCCAGACTCCACGAGATATCTCACAAATTTTAGAAGACATCTCAAAAATGCTCCAAGGCTATTTTCGAAGGAATTCTTTCTACCAAACAAGGAGATTTATTTTTGATTTGAATTTCACTTTGTGTCACCATTGTTTTGATCAAAGAGCTCTCTTTCTTCTGATATTTGAATACTTAAAATAAAATTTATTAGTAATCATTTGCTTTAATGTTTGGTCATCATCAAAATTACTTAGGAGGTCAACAATCTTCTCCTTTTTGATGATGACAAAATACAAGCATTTCATAAAGAGAATGTAAGCAATTTATGTACCATGTATAATTGAGTGAAAGAATATGATGTACTCGATTTTAAGAGTGCTCAAATTTTCAATGATATATACAAAGTATTATCAATGCTCCCCCTTAAGGTGTGCTCTTTCGATTTGCTCCTCCTTAAAATTTGCTTTTTTGATTTGTTAAGGATTAATAAAAAATAAATTTAGCATGAAGATTAAGTGTGCTTTTGATTATTTCTTTTTCATACATTTTTCTTCTCCTTTTTGTCAGCATCAAAATCACAGATAAGAAAAATAATTTCATTACAGAGAGGAACATTGCTAAGAAATTTTGATTGCATTATAGAGAAGTGAGATTACAATGATAAAATTGTATATTGGTTTATGAAAAGAAAATCTATACCAATATACCCCAAAGATAAACCAAACAACATACATAGACAAATAGAAAAGACTAGACCTATTCCTCATCAGAGAAGAATTCTATGATAGGTTCAGATGAAGATCGAGGTTTAGAGGATGAAAGGTGAGGTGTTGGTCAAGGAGAGGGTGAGGGTCGAGAGGTGGATGGAGTTCGAGACCCAAGGCTGCAAATGTGATCCATAATCTACCGCAAGGATGTGATGATGACTTTAGCATGGTGCATTGGGTGATAATGCTTTCTTCCACCCTCCGGGCTATCTTGGCAGTCTCAGTTAATAGAAGTTCCATGTGTGCAAATGACCCATGCTATTCTTTTTCTAAGATTTCAAGCCTTTGAGATAAATCACTGATTTGCTGGCTGAGCATCTCGATCTTTCTCTTAGTAGATATCCTCTATTCTTCAATGTTAACCAACAGTTGATGCCTCAGTCTGGAGAGAAGATCATTGAATCTTTCAGACATCTTTTCAATAAGTTGCTCTACAACCCTCTCAACTAAACTATCCCAATCAAAATTAGAGGATGGGGTAATAAATTGACTTGGAGGAACTTGCAATGTATGTGGAGATCCTAGTGTTATGAAGGATGGTCCAGCTACAAAGGGAGAGGATGGAGGAGGTTGGGGCCTATGCTCCTCAGACTCAATTCTTGTTACAGTTTCTTCCTTTGATCTTACCCACCTATCATCTTTCTTCACATACTTCATCCTTTGAAGAGTTCCTTCATTTGTGTAGTCAGTGTATGCCAATTTCTTAAAATCTTCACCTTCCAAATTGATATGAAATTCTTTAAAAATCAGAGTAAAAATCATTTCATAGGGTAGACAGGCTTTGCTCTTGTTTGTAGTGTCTTTCAACTATTGAAGCATTAGGAATGGAAGATTCATTAGTGTCCCTATTATCAAGTAATACATGACTGTTAGTTTCTTTTTGCCTGCCCAGTCATGCCTTCTGACTTTTGAAAAAATTATGTGACTTACAATGCATTGCAACAATCTCATTTCAAGATGATTCGAAACTAGTTGTTGATTCTCATCCACATTTTTTCTTTCCAAAACATATTTTAATGCTTCACTTTTATCAGTCAGATTCAAATAGCATATCCCTGACCTAGGAACTTCTAGTAGATGCCCTAATTTGCTCTCATCCAAAGTAATGTGAACTTCTTTTACTATAGATTCTACACTTGACTCTCTCTCAAAGTTTATATTCTCAAAGAACTCTCTAATGAGGTCTAGAGAGATGTTTACCTCAAGAGAGCAAAGCTTCTCTCAACCTTGTTGCCTCAGCCATGACCCAATATGGAAGTTTTCCTTGTCTAGGTATTTGATATCAACCTTCTATCCATTAGGAACAGTCCTAGTAGCAATGAACAATCAAGATCGTGAAGGAGTGAATGGAGATGCTTGGGAGACGACAGGATGTCATTTTACCCTAGCTTCGATTGATGGAGTGGAGGATGATCTCTGAGTGATGGAGGTTTTTCTTTTTGGAGCCATGGGGACCTCAGATTCGAACGAAATGGACAATGGAACAATGATTTGAGAGGTTTGGAGGAGTTGATGGGAGTTCGAGAAAGTTTGGGGGGAGAGGTCTCGGAGAATGAAAAAAATGAATGAGAATGGAAGCTTCTCAGAAGTCCACTTAAAAAAGGGCCCTGCAAAATTTGAGAGGTCTCATCTTGAAAATGAGACATCTCGAAAAATTGAGAGCTCTCACGTTTGAAGTGAGAGGTCTCAGATCATAGCTGAGAGGTCTCAGATCTGTCTCGGAGATAGGAGAAGAATCAGAAGAAAAAATAGGATTTTTACTAGAATTTTTCTTGATTTTTCATGATTGAAACAAGGATGTTTAGGATGGTAAAAGGAGACAAAATGCAATTCAATAAATATAAGATAAAACACATTTAGAGAGAATCACATATCCCTAGTTCACCTTGGATTTTTGAAAATCTATCTTCATTAAGAGATTTTGTAAAAATATCAGCAAGTTGATTTTCAGTTAAAATAAATTCAAGCATTATATTTTTGTTTTGAACGTGATCTTTAATGAAGTGATGTCTAATTTCAATATGCTTAGTTCTTGAATGTTGAATAGGATTTTTTGTTAAGTTTATGGCAGTAGTGTTATCACACCTAGTGGGTATATTATTTTGCTTAATTCCAAAATCTTTGAGTTGTTGCTTGATCCAAAGTATTTGAGCACAGTAACTCCCTGCAGCAACATATTCGACCTTAGTCGTTGATAATACTATAGAGTTTTACTTCTTGCTATACCATGAAATCAAGTTCAACCCTAAAAATTAGCATGTACTACTGGTACTTTTTCTATTTATTCTACATCCTCCATAATCAGCATCAGTATATCCTATCAATTTAATAGAGGATTATTTTGAATACCATAGTCCTAAGTTATGTGTGTAAATTAAATATCTAAAATTTTTTTTAACAGCTAGTAAATGAGATTTTTTTGGATTAGATTGAAATCTAGCATACATGCAAACACTAAATAGTATGTTAGACCTACTTGTAGTTAAATAGAGTAGGGATCCTATCATACCTCTATAGAGCTTTTCATTCATATTCTTATCATTTTCATCTTTGTCAAGTTTGCATGAGGGGCTCATTGGTGTACCAATCTTCTTTTCATTTTTCATGCCAAACTTTCTCAGCATTTTCTTGATGTACTTTGTTTGGCTAATGAAAATACCTTTCTTTGATTATTTGATTTGAAGCCTAAGGAAGAAGTTCAGCTCCCCCATTATGATCATTTCAAATTCATCCTGCATTAACTTTGCAAACTCTTGACAAAGAATTTTATTAGTAGCTCCGAATATGATATCATCCCCATAAATTTGAACTGCAAGGAGATCATTATTTCTTTTTCAAAAATAGTGTAGTTTTCACACTTCTTGTAATAAATCCATTTTGTAAGAGAAACTTACTTAATCTCTCATACCAGGCTCTAGGAGCTTGTTTAAGTCCATATAGTGCTTTATTTAATTTGTACACATGGTTAGGAAGTAAGTGATTTTCAAAATCAGAAGGTTGTTCTACAAAGACTTCTTCAGTAATATAACCATTCAAGAAGGTGTTCTTTACATCCATTTGAAATAATTTAAAGTTCATGTAGCAAGCAAAAGTAAGTAATAATCTTATAGCCTCTAATCTTGCTATAAGAGCATATGTTTCATCAAAGTCAATCCCTTCTTCTTGATTATATCCCTTAGTAACTAGTCCAGCTTTATTTCTTATTACATTTTCATGTTCATCTAATTCGTTCCTAAATATTCATTTTGTGCCAATTATAGGATGATTAAGAAATCTATTTACAAGAGTCCATATATTATTTCTTTCAAATTGGTTTAGTTCTTTTAGCATGGCTAACATCCAATTTGAGTCTTTTTTAGCTTCTTCTATATTTTTAGGTTCTACTTATGAAACGAAAGTAAGATAATCAAATGTATCTTTAAATGAAGATCTTGTCTTACCCCTTGTGAAGGATCACCTAAAATTAGTTCTCTAGGATGATTGTGTGCATACCTCCACTCTTTGGATAGATCTTCATATTCTTTAGTTGTTTCAATTTTAATATTCTTCTCTTGTTTATTGATTGTTGTAGATTTACCTCTATCATGAGTGGTGTTGTCCTTTAGATTTAGCTCCTTTATTCCATCTTCAAGAATTTATGCATCATCATTAAAAATATCTTTCTTTCTCGAAGATTGATTGTTAGCTTCATCAAAAATAACATGGATGGATTCTTCAATAACCAAAGAATATTTGTTGAAGACTCTATATGCTTTACTAGATATAGAGTATCCAAGAAAAATACCATCATGTACCTTAGTATCAAATTTACCTAGGTTGCCTTTACCATTATTATGAATGAAGCATTTGCAACCAAAGATATGAAAATAATTAATATTAGATCTTTTTTCTTTTTGAAGCTCACAGGAGGTTTTCTTTAAAATTGGATGAATAGAAATTCTATTTAGGATGTAACATACTGTGTTAATGGCTTTAGCCCAAAAGTATTTGGGTAGATTCTCTTCACACAACATGGTACAAGCCATATCAACTAAAGTTCTTCTTTTTTTCAACTACTCCACTTTGTTGAGGAGTTCTAGATGCAAAAAAATTATGCTCTATGCTATGTTCATTACAAAATTTCTTAAAAAAATTATTTTTAAATTTTGTGCCATGATCACTATGAATACAAACTATAGTTGAATTTTTTTTATTTATTATCTTTTTATAAAACTTTGAAAACTTCAAAAAAGCTTCATCTTTGTGTGCCAAAAATAAAACCCATGTGAAATGAGAATAATCATCAATAATAACAAGGCCATTCTTCTTTCCTCCTAGGCTTGTAGTCCTAGTAGGTCCAAACAAATCCATATATATTAATTCAAGAGGTCTACAAGTTGAAATCATATTTTTAGATTTAAAACTCGCCCTTGTTTATTTTTCAAACTGGCAAGCATCACAAACATGATCAAACTTGAAATTCAATTTTGGTAACCCCTTAACTAAATCTTTGTTGGGTAATTTAGATATAGTATGCATGCTTGCATGACCTAATCTATGGTGCCAAAGACAACTAGTTTCTTTGATATTATCATTCATTGCAACTGAGCATTGACCACTCTTCATTGTAATTTCATCAAGATTTATCATGTAGATGTTGCCATGCCTAAATCTAATGAATTTTAGACTATCATCTAAGGAACTAGGTACTTTGCATAAGGATGATTCAAATGAAACTTTGAAATCTTTATTATATAGCTGACTAATACTAAGCAAGTTATATTTTATGTTATTAACTAATAAAACATTATCTATGAAGGTAAATGGAGTAATATGAATTTGACCAAAGTCAATTATTTTGCCTTTGCCATTGTCGCCAAAGATGACTACTCCCCCTTCCATCCTTTCTAAGATGAAGAATTGCTTCTTATCATCCAACATATTCCTTGAACAGCCGCTATCCAAATACCAATCATATTTAGATCCTTGGGCTACAAGGCATTCCTACATAGAAAATCAAGTGACTATTTTAGGTACCCAAGACTTCTTGGGTCCTTTTAGATTAGTGGGCATGGTTTCTTTTGGAATCCATTTTTTTTTTTTAATTTTTCATTAAATTTTCTTGTATTGTATTCATATGCCTTGTGTCCTACCTTTCCACATTTAAAGCAAGTGATATGTGATGAACTAGTGGATGCGGGTGTAGTGAAAAAGATCTTTAGAAATTTTGTCTTGTCTTTGGGTTTATAACCTAGTCTGACTGTATCATAAACCCTCCTTTGATTGTTTAAGATCATTTGTAACTTTTCTAAACTACAAGTAAATTTGTCAACTAAAGATTTTAACTTATCTAATTCATTCTTTAGGATTTTATTTTCCTCTTTTAATTTGTTGTGCTCATAAATTACTTTTTCCTTTTCTTTTATAAGAGTTTGATTCATTTCTTTAAGATATTTTTTTTTGTATTAATCTTCCCAAAGTCTTTCATTAAATCATAAAAAGCATCTTGAAGCTCATCAAAAGTAAATTCTAAATCAAGTGTAGAGGATACCTCATCATCTTATGCCATGAAGCATAAGTTTGCTTCATTTTGATTTTCTTCCTCCGAGCTTGACTCTTCACTATCACTCCAAGTTGCAATCATTGCCTTCTTCTTGGTTCTTTTGGGTGCCTTCTTCAACTGAGGACACTCAACCCTAAAATACCTAGGCTTCTTGCATTTGTACCTAGAAAAGTTTCTGGGTACAGTCAAGTACTTATAGAGTTGGTGTGTGAGTCAAGATGGGATTGACCACTCCTAATTAACTTCAGGAAGAGAATGTCTCACTATATTTTAATTTAGCAAAACCTAGGCCTGGGTAATCCTCGTGAGGTTTCACGGGATTTGCAAAATTTTGAAACATAATAGAGATGACTTGTATGAGTATTTGATAGTATACTCGAAGTCATCTTGAGCATTATTGGTCATAGGGATGAATTATATGATAACCATGGGCTAGGGTTCTAAGAATGTTGCTTTGCATACATTCGACCTATCTGGACGTCGAAAATCATTGCTAGATGGTAACTTCGATTGGAATAAAAATTGATTCTTATACTACTGACTTAGGTTCAAACCTATGGGGTCACACACATTTGAGCTTGTAACCTGATCAGATGGTTAATCGATGATTGAGAATTATTTCGAGGTCAAACATTCAATGCGATTGATGTTTGACCTAATACAAGTGTTGTAGGAGAATCGATTAGCAAGTAGATTGCTAATTGGCTTAATTTAATTGAGCAATCAGGTCGAGATCAAATCTAATTGAATTAGATTCAATTAGAATTAGTTTGGATTTAATTAGATTAAGTCTAATTGATTTACTAGATAAGCCAATTGCAAGGAAAGAACAATTCCTTGTTTGACTAGAACTTGGGTACACTTGATTGACTTAGGATTTAAATTAGATTTAAATCATGATTTAATTTGATTTAATTGGGCTTCTAGTTGGACTAGAATTATTCTTAATTAGGTTGTATTTAATTTAATTTAAATAGAATTTAAATTAGATTTAAAATAATTTTGATCTAGTCAAATAAGAGGAGTCCCAGTTGGACTAGGACTCTCTCTCTTTCACTTGTGCCTAAGAAAGTCCCCACCATATTTTAATTCTAGATTTTTTTCTATGATTTCCATACCTAAGAAATTATTTTCCACACTCTATTATCTTAGAAATTGGATTTAAATTTGATTTGGTCAAAATTAGAAGAAAGTTGGAAATTATTTCCTACTTGGAAGAGTCTTCTTTGACCCAAACTTCTCCCTTCCTTGTGTGCCAACTCTACCCATGCCCCTCTATCTTATTCAGCCCTTTTTTCCTTGGTTTTGTATGTGAAAATCAGTGGTTACACAAAAAATTAAGTGGAAGGGGCATCCAAGAGTTGGATGCCCCATGGAAGTCCTCCTTTGACTAGGTTTTGACCTAGTTTTGCAATATAAAAGGGATGCCTCTTTCTTTGACCATAGAGTACTTGAAAAATACTAAAAAAATAATAAAAAATTAGAGAAAAAGAAGGAGAAGGTGTGGAAGATTTTTGGCACCAAGATTCATGGAGAAGAGCCTGTAATTAAGACATCAAAAGTTGATATCTTGAAGAGACAAGGTAAGAGAAGATTGTCTTCTCTTATATTTTTCTTTTATGTTTCTCTCTTCCTATTTTATTTATAATTTTTATATAATAAAAATTTGAGAGAGAGAGAGAGAGAGGAAGGGCTTGAGGAAAGATGGTGCCAAGATCCTTAGAGAAAGGGTCTTCATCTGGACATCAATCGTTGATGTCATGAAGGCACAAAGGTAAGAGAAGATTATCTTCTCTTTATTTTCTTTTGAGTATCTTTTTCTTCATTATTTTATATGATTTTTATATGAGAAAGATCAGAGAGAGAGAGAGGAAGAGGGCATGGGATCTGTGCTCCAAGGTGTTGGGGCATGGTGATCATTTTTGGACATGATCTGATCATGTCCTAATGTGAGAAGAAGAAGAGAAGAAGGTCTTCTCTTAGGATTTCCTTGAGAGCCCTTCTTCTCAATTTTATTTATGAGATTTTTATAAAAAAAATCTAAGGGTGTGATATCTAAAAAATTAAAAAAAAGATCAGAGGAGAAGGTCTCCTCTGATCCTAGCATAGAGGTGTTTTTAGGACATCAACTATTGATTTCCTGAAGGAGAAGATTTATCTTCTCCTAGGTTTTTTTTCTATATATCTTTTTATTTATGTTTTATGGGAGATCCAAGGATTGGATTCCTTCCTCATTCCTTCTCATGTTCTTCATCTCTTGGATTGTCCAAGAGATCCGAAGAACATGTATTTGATTAACCATCAAGAGGGATCCATGAGAAGCTAGCACTTCGAGCAAATCTTTGTTCAACGAACCTTAGATCTATGTTGCAGATTCGTATGGATCACCTGTAGAGGTCGAACGTATGTGCGGCTCCAAAGACAACAATGGATTCAACCATGGAGTTCTCGATCCAAGCAAAGATAAGAGATCTGATCTCTTGGTGACCTAGATGCGATCTAGGATTAGATCTAGAATTATTCTAGATCTAGGTATTGATGTGATCAATACTACTCATGATTAATTTAATTTAAAATTTATATTTGCATCATAACATGTTATAGATCCTTGATGTAGGGTTTTATAATTTGATTACATGCATGTTGTAGATTAAATAGTTTAATCAATATCTTTTGCTGCTCTATATTTTGAAAAAGTTTTGAAATCTATGCATAAAATTCTACATATTTTCTATCACTCTCAAGCTAACCCGTTTATCTCATTCTTGTCAAGATGATTAAGCTTATAATACCAAAGATAGACATCCATGACATAATCTAACTTGGATATTTTTTAAATATGTACATTACACTTAACAGGCTGTATAAATGTTAAATACCATTTTTATTATCCATTTATTATTGTAACATTATTCATAATAATATTACAATAATCTTCTTTATTGACACATGATAACCATCTCTGACCAAAAGGCCAATGGAGATCATATTTATCATAAATGATGGACAATGGTGATAATTACTCAAAATGACATCTTTTGAAAATAAGCTTGATAATTCCTAAAGCTAGAATTAGAATAGGACTTCCATCCCGAACGTTCAGATAGTTCTCACCATCTTCAAACATTCCACTTACCTGTAGTCCTTATACTAAATTGCATAGGACTACCAGTATCCAATATCTAGGTGGCAGAATTTTAAACAAAAAAATTTTAAGGTGTTATCATATAACATCCTTGATGAGAAACTCTAGCTTCTTTCTCTTGTTCAGCCTATTATGGTGAAGGAAAGTAAGACAATTCTTCTTCTTATGATCCTGCTTCTAACAGTAGAAGCACTATGCTAAATTTGGGTTAATTTTGGATTAATTATTTTGACTGGGCTTAGAAGCTCCAATATGAACCCATTCATACTACTGAACCAAAATCAACTTTTGATACTAATTATCGAAGTTAGATTTCATAAGTCATCAATGTCTAATAGTGATAGGAGCAATTAGGGTTTAGCCTTAATTTGAGAAAAGAGAACAATGATCTAAGTATATGAATTATATTAAGCCTTGAGACTTGGACTTTAGTCTTGAGGTCCTCCTACTATTTTATTCGAATTGGTAGCCTCTACCTCTAATTTGGAAAATTATCTTAATTTCTTAGTAGGTACTAAAATCCACATAGACTGCACACAAGCCCAACTATGGTTGGTCAACCCATGTACATCTAAAGATAGGTTCATAACCAATTATTTCTCCAAACAACTTCTAGTAATTTAATTTTGCCCTAGAAACCTAATCAGTAGGCTAGGGCCTCCACTATAAGGATCCGATTAGGTCCAACCATTAACATGACTATACTTGGAGCATCTAACCAATGAATGATTAAGCCCAACTATGGTTGGTCAACCTAACCACCATTTGAGAGAAATATTCAAGTCATCATATGATGAATGATAATTTCATTAGTCAACAAGCACCAGGCCTATGGGCCTCCAATGATCATTGAGTTAATGGACCCATTATCAAATACCTTAATGGGAGGCTATGACTCAATTATCTCCATAACTTTATCATTTTAAGGACCTAATAATTTTAGAGGATTTAAAATTATTTATGATTTAAGGATAGAAAGGACATGGACCAATTTGCTCCCACTGACTTCACCAAGTCAAGTCCTCCCACTGACTTCTCAAGTCTTTGATAAAGACTAGGATCAATATTGATCCATGGGCACCTAGATCAGTCTCACTAATTTTCTATGTGACATGGGTTAGCACAAATCAATGAGCAACCTAATCAAGACCTGATTAGCCACATTGGTCAGGTAAGTGAGATCGGTGGGAGGATCTGCCAAGGCTTGCCTTAGACACCATCAGAAATGGCCAGATAAGTGGGCTGCCAATTAAATATTGGAAATGTGTTCCAAAACCAATTATCAGTCTGTTGATGGTTAAGCTATACTTTTGTAATTATATATGAATTATGAATTAATAAAAAATATTTTGGCATTTTTCATCATAAATTTTTTTGTCTTCTAATGAACTCCTATGTTGTGATGAAGTCTTTAGGACTATCTAGATTCGACAAAGAAAGATTTGTTGTTTAGTCCTTAAAATAGTTCATAATCAAATGATATGTTGTTACTTAGGATGACAACATTTATCGAGTATAGGTCATTGTGTGCCATATAAATTGATTGTCCTCATAACCAAGGAGTGTTGAGATACTAGTATGGCATGCAAGTGAGATGTATGGATATATCTACACTGAACATGATCAACTCTGGAGCTTTTTTCCTATCAAGATTAGCTTCGATGGAATATGGGTATAAGTGTCCCTCTGATCTGAGATCAGCACGGTGACTTCCAAACAACTCACTATGCTTTGGTATCGAACTACCTGAATTTTTAATTTAATGATAGAATATTTTTAGGCACAATTAAGTACTTGAGAAGTCAGTGCATGTATTTAGATAGGATTGACCACTTCTAGTTTCAAGAGCTGTGTTCAATTGTATTTCAATTTAGCAAAGCCTTGGCTAGGGTAGTCTTAGTGAGGAGTCACGGGACTAATTGCTTTGAGACACGACATGGATATATATTTTCTAGGATTGATAGTCTAACCCTAAGTCATCTATTATACAGAGGTTGTAGCGATGAATTATCTGGTAACCATATTTGCGTAGGTTCTGAATATTGTGATTGCGACTATTCAACCTATCCGAATGTCGGGTACCATTGCTAGATAGTCGCATCAATTAGTATAGAAAGTGCTTTCTATGCTACCAGCTTAGGTTCAAACATATGGAGTCAAACATACTAGAAGTTTCTACCTGATCTGATGGCTGATGAAGAGTCCCACTGGGCTGGGACTCTATGGTCAGGAGTCCCACTGGACTGAGACTCTTTGACCAAGAGTCCTACTAGGTTGGGACTCTGAGTCCTATCTATCTAGGACTCTGTGATTGAGAGTCTGGACTTTGTGATCATGAGTTTCACTCATTTTGGGCACCGGGGTCAAGAGTCCCATAGATGTGGGACTCTTCGATCAAGATTTCATATCGATGGACTCTATTGCCCGGATACCCATTGGATTGGACTTTATATTCATGAGAGATTTAATTAGTGATTTGATCACTAATTAACTCAATTTAATTGAGTAATTATTTTTATTTCAAGTCTAATTGAATTGGATTCAATTGGGTTTGACCCGACTAGGTTATGAGATGATCTAATCGCTAAGGAGGTTTGATCCTGATTTGATCAAGAGTTGGGCTTGATCAATTTCTAATTTTATTAAAATTTAATTAAGCCTAATTAAGTCTAATTATGCTAGATTTAATTTAGTCTAATTGACCCTGACCAATTTTGATTGGAATGAGATCAACTGGATAAGGTTTAAATTCAAACCAATTTGACTGGTCTTCCTTTCCTACGCCACCTCATATCTCTGCGCCAACTTTTCTCTATGAAGAATTTTTTTTCATATCAATTCCTCCATTCTAAGAAGAGTCCATGCCTGGTTTCTCCATGCCCCACATGGATAAGGATAAGTGGTTAGTGTTTCAAGTTTGAATAGGATTCAAATTTAAATGAAACCAAGCCATTCTTATCCATACACCACCTCTCCTTTGTGCACCCATTTTAATCTCAACGAGAATGAGATTCTCATAAGGGAATTCATGCACACAGAGGGCATGCTTCTGGTTTTCTCATGCCCTAGGTGGATAAGAGGGGATTGCTTACCATTTGAATTCAAATGGACAACCAACCATTCTTATCCCCTTTACACGTTGAAGACTCAGTTTTGCATTAAAATAAATTAAGTCTTCCTTGGGGCATGCAAAAATTATCTAAAAGAGAAACCCAATTTCATGAGTCCCCCTTTGTGTGAAAGAAAAATACAAAAAATATTTCTAGAAAGAGAGAAAATAATAGTGAGGCACAGGGTTTTTCTGAGTGCATACCCTAGGGTTTCATCCTAGGGTTCGGGAAGAGAGTTGGTGATCTACGAGAGTCGTGAGCCCACCAAAATTCCAGGAGTGCCTCCTCTACCTCTCCACTATGTCTACCAATGACTCAAAGCATCCATGAAGCCCATAGATGAAGATCAAAATTATTCAATCAAAATAGTACCTAAAGCATTTCGGCATCGAGCTAGCACTCGTGGGGAGCCGATCAGGACCAGGAACCTTGTGTGGACAATCCATGGAGGCCAAAAATTTATGTGATTGTGTCATGACTAGAGGACCTCCTTGAAGATGATCAGATCACGATGATCAACTACTCATGAAAAGGTATTATGTTCTGAACACATAGATGTAGTAAATAGTTTGCTGCATAGTTTTATTTTTCAAATTTATATGAATGCATGCATATTATGTTTAGATCCTTAGTATAGAGTTTAATATTTTGATATGATCAGTAGATAATTAATTAGATTAATTATTTTTTTACTATATTTTTGCTATTTTTAATATTTTTTTTGAAAGTAGCACTGCCAATCCTACACTGTTTTTCTTTTCAAATGGTATCAGAGCAAGATTTCACTAAACATGATATGCTTGCATGTTTAGATTGATAATTTAGATTTAATCTAAATATTAATCAATAATCTAATTAATTAGATCTAAAAATTAAAATTAAGATCACATGGACTGCAGGTTATCTTGTTGTAGGATTTACCCCCTATAGTGCAAAGATTGTCATTGTATGTGCTTGATCTTGTAGTTGATCATAAAATTTTTAGATTAGATCTAATTTTTATGATATGATAAATTGATTTTAATCTAATTTTTGATCATGAATGCATGTTTAGATAGGATCTAAAGTTTGATTCATGATTTAGTATTATATAGTATACATAGTTTCAGATTAAACCCTATAATTAGTGTTGTTTGTGAATTGAGCCAATTTAATTTTGAAGTGAGTCAACTCAACTGGTCAACAATGCCAAGTTGTAAAGAATCTTTCAAAATTTAAAAAAATTTTTTGAAATATGGAACCCTAACCCTCAGTCCATTAACTTAATTAAAATTAAGTGAAATAATTTAGTGTCTAGAATTATGAATTAAGATCCTAAGTCATTAATCATAAACTTGTGGATTATTAGGTTTGATGAATTAGATCCATAAATTAGGTTAGACCTAAGGTTAGTTAAAGAATGGACTAATTTAGAGTAGTTGATCAAATCTAATTAAATGTTAATTTAGATTAAGTCAAGGACTCTATAAACTCAATTATAATAGTTATAGTTGGTCAAATCCATGCCTTTAATGAGGACCAAATGGATTTGATTCATGGCTATGCAGTCAAACTCAAAATTACTAGGTTGGTCAAATTGAAACTAATAGATCGGATGGTGTCTAAGGTAAGTTTAGCAGTTTGATCAATGGTTTTTAATTAGGAGCTACTCGCATTGATTCAATCTTTGACGAGTTAATGGCATATCCCTTCCGCTGATCTCACTTACTTGGCCATCCTGATGAATTAGATTTTGATTAAATCACTTGGCGATTTGGGCTCACCCATGTCAATTAGTTAAATTAGTGTGACTGATTTAGGTACTTCTAATGCCAGCCTAGATTAGATCCTTTTTTATCTGACTTTGTGAAGTCAGTGGGAGGATCGAAATTGGCTCACTGAATTTCTCCCTCTTTTTAAAATATATTAATTAAATTCTCTAAAATTATTAGATTCCTAGAAATAAAATAGTTATATAGATAACTAAATCATAGCCTTCCATTAAGTTGAGTGATAATTGGTTCATTAGTATAATGATCATTGGAGGCCAAAAGGTCTGATGATTGTTGACTAATGAAATTATCATTCATAAAATAATAATTTGGTTAAGTCTTTCTAATGGTGGTTATATTGACCCCAAGGATTGATTTTGATGAGTAACAAAATATTTGAGTATATATTTGAACTAATGAAGTTGATGAGATCATGTTTCAGGATGTATTTTAGAGTATAAAATAAAACATCCACATAAGTGCATTTGAAAATTGATAGAGAAGAGTTGGAGGTATTTAGAGAATAAATCATACCTGAAATAAGGCTTAAAAAAGATATCCCAAAACTAAAATTCAAGAGAAAAACTTTTGGGCAAACTAAAATTTTTCAGCATAAGAAGCCTACGAGTCGACTCGAGGTTCGACTCATTGTTTAGCTCATGTTGATTTGCAGACTGACATGCAGAAGTTTCAGAAGGAACAATCTTGAGTGAAGGCTCCAGTCAACTCGAGGTTCTCGAGTCAAAGTCTTAGTGAAAATCTAGAGAATGATGATTTTGGAGCAAGGTCTCAAGTAGAGGCTCGAGTCGACTCGAGGTTCTCGAGTCGAAGTCTCAGGAGAAATGCAGAAGATGATAATTTTGAAGTAAAGTTTCGTACAGTCTCGAGCAGAGGCTCGAGTCGACTCAAGGTCCAGGAGCTGAAGTCTTAGTAAAATACAGAAAGACTGATCTTCACACAAAATCTCTCGAACGAAGGAATGAGCGGAGCAAAAGGCCTCAAGCTGAGGCTCAAGTCGACTCGAGGTTTAACTCGAGCTCCAATGGCTAGTTTCTGCAGACTGTCCAGAACTATGCAAATTTGATTCAAACGATTATTTTTGCTTCTTTAATGGTCAAATAGGATTCTCCAGTCTTCTAAACGTATAAAATCACCTACAAAATACCTGGAGAAAGTGACATAACAATAAGATCATTGAAAGGAACCAAAAGAGCCCTAAAAAGAGAGCATTCCACTCCTAACTCCAAGAACATCAAATCAAGTGATTCCATTCTACAAGAAGCAATCTCAAATAGTTCAAAATCCTTCCTCCAAGAAGACTCCAAAAAGCTTCATCGACTTATTTGCTCATCAAAGGAGCTTTTTGTTCATTTTTGTTGTTCAACATTTCTCTTTCTTGTAACTTAGCTTCAATAGGATTTAGAAGCTAAGGAAAAGGCTTATCCAAGTCTGAAAATTGGATTGTAGGCCAAGGGTTGGCTTAAGAATTGGTTGTGGTTGGTGAGCCGGTGTAAAAACCAACTAAAATTTAGATAGTAAATCTTGAAAAACTATCCGACTGTAATCTTGAAGAGATTATAGTAAAATTTTCAAGTGGGCCTTAGGGAGTGGACGTAGGTGCAAGGGGCACTAAACTACTTTAAATTTTCTAGTATTTATGATTATTTTGTTTACTTCATTTCATTGCATATACATTTCTGCATTTTTACATACTTAGAACTAAAGCATACACCATCATATCACTTATTTTTGAAAACAACACCTAACTTATTTTAAGTTTTGAAAAATCCAATTCACCCTCCCTCTTGGATTGTCTTGTTGGGCAACAAGTGGTATCAGAGCTTGGTACTCACTTCATTTGATTGAATAATCAAGAGTTAAGATCAAATGGCAATCCATATGAGTGCATCTCTTGCCGAAGGGCAATTGACCAACCGCCCATCCTTGTTTAATGGAATAAATTACACTTATTGAAAAGCATGCATGCGTATTTATATTCAAGCACTTGATTATCAATTGTGGAGAGTGATAATCAAAGGCCCACACACTTTCATAATCAAAATAGAGGATAATGATGTTCCTAAATCGGAAGAGGATTGGGATGAGCATGATATGAAAATGATAGAATTAAATGCTAAGACCATGAATATCCTATATTGTGCATTAGACCCTAATGAATTCAATAGAATTTCTACTTGTGCTTCGGCCAAGAAGATTTGGAATAAGCTAGAGGTTACCCATGAGGGTACCAATCAAATAAAGAAGTCTAAAATAAATATGCTTGTCCATCGATATGAATTATTTAAGATGGAGTCAAATGAGTCTATTTCTGAAATGTTTACTAGATTTATCAATATTATCAATGATTGAAAAGCTTAGGTAAATCTTGTACTAACAGTGAGCTTGTTCGTAAAATTCTTAGATCGCTTTCGAAAGCTTGGGAAGCAAAGGTCACCGCCATCCAAGAAGCTAAAGATCTCAACAAGCTTCCATTGGAAGAGCTTCTTAGGTCCTTAATGACTCATGAATTTAATGAGGCAAAACATGGAGGAGAAAATCAAGAAGAAAAGACCATAGCTCTTAAGACAACTACTTCCAAGGATGATGAGAGTGAGGAGTCTGATGAAGAGGAGGAAGAAGAAGACTTGGCCATGATTGTAAGAAAGTTTAAGAGGTTTATGAGAAAGAAGAAGCAAGGATTCAAGAAGAAGACCTTCAAAGGTGAACCAAGTAAGAAAAAAGAGGAGCTACCAATTTACTTCGAGTGCAAGAAATCCGGCTACTTTAGGATGGACTATCCTCTTCTTAAGAAATCATCCAAAAAGCTCAAGAAGAAGATGATGATGGCTATTTGGAGTGATAGTGAGGACTATTGCTCCAAGAAAGAATCACAAGAAGAAGCCAATCTTTTCTTGATGGCACATCATGAGGAGATAAATGCTAAAAACTCCTTAGATTTCACTTTTGATGAGTTACAAGAGCTTTTTCTAAACATATGGTTGAATATAGAAAAGTAACTTTGAAAAATAAAGATTTGAAAAAGTTAAATTCAAAACTTACTTATGAAAAGAAAATATTTTTTGAAAAACTAAATTTGCTTACTAATGAAAATTAGAAATTGAATGATGAACTAGCAAAAATCAAATAATTTATAGAAAGATTTATCTATAGTTCCAAAAAATTAAATATACTACTAAATGAGCAAAGAGCTATTTTTAACAAGACCAAATTAGGATTTAAATCTCATAAGAAATAAAAACTATTCAAAAATCTATTTCTTAAAGCTTCATCAAACTCTACTTCAAATATCTCATATTTTTGTTGTGGCAAAATTAGTCATAAGTCTTATGCATGTGATTTTAAAAAATTAAATGGAAAAATAGTTAAAATGGTTTGGGTTCCAAAAAAAATCATGAGAACTAACCCCAAAAGATCTAGGATGACTTGGGTACCTAAAAACTCAACTTGATTTTCTTGTGTAGAAGTGTCTTGTAGCCTAGGACAAGAAAAGGCTTTGGTATCTTGATAGTGACTATTCAAGACACATGATGGGTGATAAATCTTAATTTATCATTTTTGAGCCTAAAGAAGGAGTAGTTATATTTGTTAACAATGGAAAGGGACGTATCGTTGGCATCGATAACATTCGTATCACTCCTACTTCTATTCAAAATGTATTGCTAGTTGATGAGTTGAAACATAATTTATTTAGCATTAGTCAATTTTGTGATAAGAAATTTAAAGTAACTTTTGAATCTCTATTATGTATTATTTCTAATCCAAATGACAATGGCATCATGTTCATAGGACAAAGACATAACAATGTCTACATAGTAGATCTTGATGATCTACACATGAAGAATGGTCAATGTCTTGTGGCAATGGATGCCAAGGTTAATGAAGGTAGTTGGTTGTGGCATCGTAGATTAGGCCATGCTAGTATGGACTTACTCTCAAAATTAATTAGGAAAGACCTTGTAAGAGGATTACCAAAACTAAGTTTTGAAAAGAATTGAATTTGTGATGTATGTCAATTTGAAAAGCAAATTAGAAATTCTTTCAAACCAAAAGGAATGATTTCAACCTCTAGACCTTTAGAATTGCTATACATGGATTTGTTTGGACCCACAAGGACCACTAGTCTAGGAGGTAAAAAGTATGGTCTTGTAATTGTAGATGATTTTTCAAGATTCACTTAGGTAATATTTTTAGCACAAAAAGATGAAGCCTTCAATGCATTTTTCAAATTTTATCGAAAGATTTTGAATGAAAAGAATACATCAATAGTTTGCATACGTAGTAATCATGGTACATAATTCAAAAATCAGCACTTTAAGAACTTTTATAATAAAAAAAAATAATTATAATTTTTTAGCACCTAGAACCCCATAATAAAATAGAGTAGTAGAAAGAAAAAATCGAACACTAGAAGAAATGGCACGAACTATGTTGTGTGAAAGTAATTTATCTAGATATTTTTGGGCTGAGACAATAAATACTGCATGTTACACATTAAATCATATTCTAATAAAACCTATTTTAAAGAAAATCTTATTTGAAGTTTGAAAAGATAGAAAATCAAATATTAACTATTTTCACGTGTTTGGTTGCAAATGCTTCATACTTAATAATAGAAAAGATAACCTGAGAAAATTTGATGCCAAGTTCGATGAGGGTATCTTGTTAGGATACTCCTCATCAAGCAAAGCATATAGAATCTTCAACAAGAGAACTCTCATTGTTGAAGAATCAATTCATGTTATCTTTGATGAATATAATGATAAATTTGTTAGAAAAGAAGATGTTTTAGATAAGGATGCAGAAAATCTTTATGACAAGATGGACAATCTAACACTCAAGGATGCTCCACCTCAAAATAATGAAGAAGAGAAGAATGAAGAGTCCTCTCACAGTCCAAGAGAGGAGTTGCCAAAAGAATGGAGGTATGCACATGGACATCCTAAAGATCTTATAATCGATGATCCATCACAAGGGGTAAGAACACGATCTTATCTTAGAAATGTAAATAATTATATAGCTTTTATTTCATAAATTGAACCTAAATCAATAGAAGAAGCTGAAAATGATCCATATTAGATGGATGCCATGTAAGAAGAATTAAATCAATTTGAAAGAAATAAAATATAGATCCTAATCAATAGACCAAATGACCATCCAATAATTGAAACTAAATGGGTATATAAAAACAAAATGGATGAACATGGAGCCATTATAAGAAATAAGGCTAGATTAGTAGCAAAAGAATATAATCAGAAAGAAGGCATTGATTTTGATGAAACCTTTGCCCTCATAGCTAGACTAGAGGCCATTAGACTATTGCTTGCTTTTGAATGTTTCATGAATTTTAAATTACACCAAATGGATGTAAAAAGTGCATTTCTTAATAGTTATATAGCAGAAGAAGTGTATGTTGAACAACCACCTAGATTTGAAAATTATGCATTTCCAAATCATGTATTCAAATTACATAAAGTCCTATATCGTCTAAAACAAGCCCTGCATGTTTGGTATGAAAGATTAAGTAAATTTTTACTAGATAATGAATTTACTAGAGAAAATGTAGATAAAATCTTGTTCTTAAAAAGAAAATATGAGAATCTATTAATTATACAAATCTATGTGGATGATATTATTTTTGGTGCCACTAATGAAATCCTTTGTCAAGAATTTGCTACTCTAATGCAGGATGAGTTCGAGATGAGCATGATGGAAGAGTTAAACTTCTTCCTTGGACTCTAAATCAAGTAAAATAAAGAGGGAATTTTCATCAACCAAATAAAATATACAAAGAAAATACTCAAGAAGTTTGGGATGAAGAGTTCAAGACCAATTAGCACACCAATGAGTACATCCTGCAAATTTGATAAAGATGAAAAATGTAAGAAAGTAGAATTAAAATTATATAGAGGAATACTAGGCTTACTTCTCTATCTTACTGCAAGTAGACAAGATATAGTATTTAGTATTTGCATGTGTGCTAGGTATCAATCAGACCTTAGAGAATCATATCTGATTGCTGTTAAAAGAATCTTTAGATACTTATCTGGGATATTTAATGTAGGACTATGGTATGATAAAGCATCTCAATTTTAATTAATTGGTTACTCTGATGCTGATTTTGCTGGGTGCAAACTTGATAGAAAAAGCACTAATGGCATATGTCAATTTATAGAAGTAAATTTAATCTCTTGATTTAGTAAGAAATAAAACTCAGTAGCACTATCAACGGTCGAGGCTGAATATATTGTTGCTGAAAGTTGTTGTACACAAATTCTTTGGATTAAATAATAATTAAAAAATTTTGGATTCAAACTTAATAAGATACTCATAAGATGTGACAACACAAGTGCAATCAATTTAACCAAGAATCCAATTCAACACTCAAGATCCAAACACATTGAGATAAGGCATCACTTCATAAGAGACTATGTACAAAATAATGATGTGGTGCTTGAATTTGTTTGTACTAATAAATAATTAGCTGACATATTTACAAAATTTCTTAGTGAAGAAAAATTCAGCACTATTAGAAGAGACTTAGGACTATGCTATCAACATGATTAAAATTCATTCTTCATAATTATAAGTAAATCAAATTAAACCCAAAAGAATTAAATCTTATATATAAAATTAATGATCAATATTTAGAAAAATAACTAGACATTACTTGAATGACAAATTTCCTCTGAAACTTTAAAAGTTTCAAAATTATTGCTCAAGTCAACTCGAGCAAACTAGTTCAAAACCACGAGTTGACTCGAGAGTTAGGGGCCATAGGGGTTAAAATGGATCCATGACTGTTTGCGATGCTCTAAAGATTCTTTATTTCGACGAGTAGAGGGCCTCTCATCCCCCCAAACTCAATCCAACAATGTTTGCTTGCTTCCTTACCATCTACTCCCTTAGATCCATGAAGTTAGGGATTGGATTTGGATCAATGGCTGGAGAAAGGCGAGGAGCGTAGAAGATTTGTAACACCCATAGAGTCAAAGAATAGGAGAGGAGAAGAAAAACCCAAATGGAACGGGCGACATCCCAACCATCTGGGATTTCTCAACCCTCCGAAGAACCCATTAGGGAGGAATCCATTTAGGAAGAACCCATTCAGGAAGAAAATCAACTGGATCAAGGTATACCGAACTCTCTTCCTTCACCATCTTCACCTATTGATAGAATGGCCACTAGAGCCATAGCAATGGGGAGAATAATTGATTTTGGATTATTTGAGGAATATAATTTTTCTATTGGATCATGGATTGAGAGAATGGGATGGAAAGACTTTTGTCAAATGAATATTCCCATGTACCCTAAGTTAGTTAGAGAGTTCTATGAAAAATCTTAAAAGAGGATTTCCTGAAATTACAACTATAGTCAAAGGTGTTCAAATTGAGGTGACAGAGGAAAGTTTGGCTTAGACCTTTAGAATCCAAAAGAAAGTTTTGTGCTCGATAAGTTATCTGACAAAAAGAGGGGTTTGAGATTAATTATGGGTAGGGATGATATCATTGGAGATGTACTGGCACCCACACTATCAGTGGAAATGAGAGTTCTTCATCATATCATAAGTGGGATTTTTATTTTGAAATTAGGTAGACATGACTTTATGTCTGAAAGAGAGTTATGTATGATGTATTTGATGGTTCAGAAAACTCAAATAAACCTGCCTGGTATAATGATGCATCAGATGAGAGAGGCTGCATCAAGGAACAAGGTATGCTTGTCTAATAAAATGGCCCTGACTAGGATCTTTGAGACTGCTAGAGTGTCACTAGAGAATGAATCAAGTAAGAAGCAGTCTCACTATGATGTTTATGACATGAGAGCTTTGACCAGAATGCAGTATCATGTAGAGGATGGAAGATGGGTTAAGAATATTTCTGGTCAAGAAAGGAGAGTGCCTAGGATATTAGAGGTAGGAGAGCCCTCTACTCCTATTACAGTCCGAGATGCACCTGACGTTGAACTTGGTACACCTATGACACCTTGAGCTCCACCTATGGGGTGGTTTCCACAGACATCAGCTGCTTACTCTGCATCTATGGAAAGACTGGCAGATATGATATCTACCAAAGTCAGTGGAGAGATTTGGGGATTGTCTGAAAGAGTAGAGATTTTACAAACTAAGATGAAGACTATCTCTCAGAGGCTTACTACTCTGGAGCAGAGGGAGCACGCACATGGCACACCCATTGATCACTCCAGTATTACTGAGGAGCTTGCTTGGCTTAGGGGGAGAGTTGAGTTTGGAAGCACTGAGATGATGGCAGTGATCAGTAGTTTAGGTTAGGCACAGCAGTAGGGCATCATTTCAGTACTTGGAGCCATGGGCAGTTTGATTAAAAAAATAGAGAGACTCGCTCCATGTGCAATACCAGTAGTAGCAGCAGCAGATGCCATGGCCAAGGCAGCCATGCCTCGACCTCTACCTCCTCCAGCTATGTCACCTGGTCAGTCCACCTAGGTATCCATGAGTGAGAGAAGACCACCACTTAGAGTCTACACTCGTGGAGGGCCTCCTCCTTCGCATGTAGCTAGATCTACTGCTAGGACTAAGAGTAGGAGAGCCAGACCTTCTACCTCATGAGCCTTATCCCAGACATTAGAGATTCCATCTGGTGATGAGTAGCTTCGTAGGCTCTAGTGTCTATCCACTTCTTGTACTTAGATCTATGTATTAGAAGTATATGGTTATATTTGACTCTGTGCTTGTATTTGACTCAATGTACTTGGCACTTATAGATGTAAACTTGCTTAACCTGGTCTTGCTTTGAACTATTAGGAATATGCACTCTTCCCATATGGATCGGCATGGCCCTCGGTGATTAGCCAAGCAATCAAAGAAGTACTTCTTATAGATCTCTGTGGAAGCACGATCAAATAAATCAAAAAATAGAGAAGAAGAGAAGAAGAGATTTTTGGGAGAAAAGAGCTTTTATTCAGTATATTTCAGCACACTTACAACCTTGACCTATTTACAGTATATATACTTTACAAAGGATCAAGCCCAAGCTCATAGAAAAACTCTTCAAATCCAAATAACCTACGTACACAAAATAATAACCGTGAAAATTGAGTCGGCCCAGTTTTAGACTGAGCTGGCTAACCTACGACTGGGTAGGCTTAGTCCCAGATTGAGCCGACCTAGTTGGGTACCATGCCAATAGCCTAAAAATACTGCTCTCTATCTGGATTTTTCTTTGAGACCTAGCCGACATAGTCTTGGACTGAGCTGACCCAGTTTTCAACTGAGTCGATTCAGTCTCAGAATGAGCCAGCCTAGTTTTTGAACTTTACTATTGAGATTGATTCTTCTTTCGGCTCGCTCCCATCTTTCCATGACCTATCTTCTCATGTTTTCAAGACTTAAGAGTGCCACTTCTGAGCTCACATTCTCCATCTTGGTGCTTTTAAGTCCTTGTGAACTCATCTCTTGTCAACAGACCCATCCGTGCCACACATCTCTGAAAGCTATCTCTGGGGAGTACCTTCATGAGTGTATCAGATTGATTCTCCTTGGTATAGACCTTCATCAGTTTCACTTCACCTTCCTCCACCAACTCTCTGATCATGTGGTACCTCATGTCTATATGCTTTGTGAGTGCATGACAGACTGAATTCTATGCCAACAACAGAGCACTCTGACTATCACTGAATAGTGTAACCTTGCTCTACTCCACCCCCAACTCATCAATCAGCCTCCTAAGCCAAAGATCTTCCTTTGT